>LOJH01050948.1:452-15302 GCA_001685095.1 Ellobius talpinus
GGATAGACCCAGATGGTGAGAGAGTGGATTGACAGATCACATGTGGATGATACAAGCATAGAAACTCACCCGCAGGAAGAATTTATGCAGCCCTGTTTACTTAAAATAGCCCTCAGTCATCCCAATAGTTCTGGCAAAATTGTAGATTTCACCTCAAGCATTCAAGCTCGGATAATACTATGTGCTAGGGAGGAACAACCCAGAAGGACACATATGGAAATCTAATGTTGCCGATCTGTGAGGATAAGGTCCAGACAGCTTCTACACTGCACAGCACCCTTCCACGAGCTTTATTGCACGAATACATGATTTTATTCTACACATGTGCACCACGTCTCTAAGCAATCTTTCGGAGTAACACAAGACATTACCACACAGACATTTTAGAGACAGGCTCTAAAGCCCCCAAAGAAAAGTCCCTGGGGATTTCCACAGCCAATCAAAATGAGAGAAGCTACATTTTCACACAGCACCGAGCCTCTCTTTGCCCAGCGGCTTCACTCCTGCTTCTCACAGGAGTGAGGCTCCAGCCCTGTGACCACAGCATCGTTAATAATATATTCCCACAGCATGTGCCTCATAGGTGCCAAAAGCAGGAGAAGAGGACGCCACAACAGAGGGGAAATTAGGGGAGCAAAAGAATTCTCACTCAGTTTTAGCAACCAGAGACATCAGACAGATGCAGAAAGAGGCAGACAGCCCCTTCCTGTCCCGGTGGAGGCCTGTGGCTTTGGTTTTAATGAACCCTTGATGGGGATAGTATCAAAACCGTACCGTTAGAGGAAGTGAAAAGGGAATGGCGGTATTAACTGATCTCTGAGATTAACCCTCTGGGGGAAATGTGCAACCACTGGTGTGTGCCTCATACCTGGAATTCCAATGCTTGGGGGGCTGGGCTTAAAAGGATAGCCACAGAGTTCTGAGCCAACCTGGGCTACACAGTGAGCAATCGGTCAGCCCTATGCTACAAAAGTGAGACCCTATCTCAAAAGGAAAAAAATAAAAATAACAAGACTGCCATGGAAGGACTACCAGAGTTCGCCTGAAATCTCAGTGTGAAGACTAAACACTGGTCTCCTGCGGAAAGGAAGCTCCTGGGCCCTCGCGAAAGCCGTTACCAACCATATGACCTTAGCTAAGTTTCTTAAGGTTCATGGGCTTCAGCCACTCCACCAACAGAAGGACAAACCTACAGGGCCACCAAGATGATGTCATTCTACAGGACCACCAAGGGTGATGTCATCGTACAGGGCCACCAGGATGGTGTCATCCTACAGGGCCACCAAGGTGATGTCAGTATCCACCTTGAACCTTTCAGAGGGCAACGCTGGGCACTCCTTGAACGCTGGTTGCTACCACCAGGGACCATCTTGGACAAACCGTCACAGCCTGCTTCTCTGTAAAAGAGGAGCAATAATATGTTCCTCACTCGGTTCTTGTAAATGTAGCACTACATATAATACTTAACACAGAATCAACATACAGTAGCCATAAAATAAACAACTATCCTACTAGAAATATCATTGTATGCAAAACAAAACTTAAGATCTAGGGTTAGATCAACCGACACATTGCACAGACAGCGTGTAGTATGGTGCTTGCACGTAACTGGGGCTCGGTAAATGTTAATTAAATCCAAACTTAATTTCCCATATTGCATCTCTATTTTAAAAGCTTTTGGACTGTGTACAAGTGATAAATCTTGGAACCTGACACACACGGAGCAATCTTAAAGCTTTGTTACTGGGTCTTTCAGTTTGTCACAAGATTTTCAGTGGGTTTCATGCTGGAGATGCAGGCGTTACTCTCAGTTGGTCTGGAGACAAGGTCTACTCCTGAGCTCCCTGGGCCAGGAGAAGAACCAAGAAAGAGCTGGCAGTAGGAGACACCTCTAGGCGAGACAAAAGAACACAGTCATAGAGAGGGGAGAGAAGAAGAGAGGAGACAAAGAGAGAGGGAAAGGGAGGGGTGGAGGGGGAGGAAATGCAGGGAGAGATTGAGCACCACATTGTTTGATTAGGGTGTGCCTTCGTGGTAGAGTGTTTGCCTCCCACATATGAAGCTCTGTATTAGAATGACTGGGTGTGAGGATACAAACTCAATATATAACTGTATCAAAATAGGAGGCTGCTTCCTCTTCTCTGTGAACTGCAGCCAACCCTCTACAGAACCACTCTGGCTTTTCAAGATCAGAACACCATCAGGTTTGGAGGCTAGAGCCTCTCAACTGTTTCACCAAACCTCTCGGCACCCAGTGTACTCGCATAGGGAAAGATTGAGAAGGTAGTGGCAGTGGTGGAGTGTCATGTTCTCATGTCATGGCTACTTCTCCAGAGGCAAGGGGGAAGCATGGATTTTCTTCCTTGACAAACAAGGAGGAGAAGTACGGGAAGCCTCAAACCAACCACAGTAAACATCACGGGAGTCTACAGTGAGGAGCAACAGGCATCCCTTCCCCAGATGGAAACTCTGTTCCTAGGCTGTAAAGAAAGCCAAGGAAGGAAAGAAAGAGATGCTACAGACCACTGGGGTGGGGCGGTGACAAGCTAAGATGGCACTCCCAGCCTGGAAAGGGAGGGGCTGCCACTTGAGGGTAGTATGCTTAAGAGTCTACCTAAGAAGGAAGGTTGGGACCAAGCAAAGGCAAGATTCCGGCCGGTGAATCAATTCAACAGGGACCAAGGCAGTCAGAGACCCATCCAAACAGATGAGTAGGGTGGGAGGTGGCGTGAGGAGCAAGCGGCACTGGAGACGGCACAGGGTAGTGTAAGTCTTCTGCAAGATTGAACATTCCATCCTGCAGCGAAGCTCCTGAAAGGGGAAGGCAAACAACTCAAAATAGCTTCAGGAAGTTTCTAAAACTGACCAGATCCATTCACCACAAGATTAAGCAATAAAAGCCGGGAGAGCTTCTCAACAGAGAGAAGCCAAACTGCAAAGAAGACTCTGAGGCCAGACCAGCTTTTTGGAAGGAGCAAAACCCTTCTGAGCTCCCCAAAAGAGGTTTAGAGGAAAGCATTTGGAAATGACACCCCCCAGCCTGTTGAGCCACCTGTAGGCTATATGGGGTGCTCCAGGTTTCCCAGTTTTTGTGAGCTGTCACCCAGGCTGCGATGGACTTTGGTGATACAGCTGTCTTTGAGTCATCCCCGTTCCTATAAGTAACCCCAGGAAATCTCATTATTCACCAAATTGGACTTTCAAGGTATCCATACTTTAGTCTGTTGTGGGCTCCCTGGCTGGAGAGGGTAGCCATGTGTTGTGTCTCCCCAGCAAAAGCTTTGTCACACAACACAGTGGAGCTGTTATTAAGAAAATATAAGCCAGCTGGACATGGTGGTAAACACCTATAATCCCAAAATTTGGGAGGTGGTAGCATGGGGATTGGGAGTTCAAGGTCACCCTTGGCTAGTTGATAATTGGTAGTTGGTATGAGATGGGAGTTCCAGGCCAGCCTGGGATATATGAAATCCTATCTCAAAAAGAGCAGGGAAATGATATTTTTGTTGTTACTCCAAATTGAGCTTCTCCCATTCCAGCTCTGAGGGTCTTACTGCCCAGCCCTCCCTACCTTATCCCAGGTAGCTGGGCCAGTGCAGCAAAGGCTATGAGTGTTCCTGCCCAAGATGGCTATATTCTATGAGTGACTGAGCTTAGCTTCCCTCGTGAACTGATGTCTGCCCCTGTTTTAAAGTGCTTTTCCTTCTAACTTTTCACACGATGCTCAGGACAGAAAGAGTCAGTAGATTTTCTAAGGTCTCTCATGTCCAGTCTTGGTACAGGCCTAGAATCAGCTGAACTAGAAGGGTTTGGACCCTCTCTGCATTGTACTAAATGCAGAAATACCCAATGAAATTCTGAAAGTGACATTGAATGTGTGCTTATTTTTTCTTCCATTTAAAAAATAAATAAATAAAAAGAGTTAAAGACTTGAGCTGTAGCCTAATTAGTGGAGTGCTTACCTAATGTGCACAAGACCCTCGGTTATACCCCTAAGGCCACATACACCAAACATGGGCATGCAAGCCTGAAATTCAAGCACTCAGGAGGTAGAGGCAGGAGGATTGGGAGTTCAAAATCATCCTTGGTGACATAGTGAGTTCATTTGAGACCATTCTGGGCCACATAATACCCTATCTCCAAAAAGAGGAAGAAAGTCAGATGTGGTGGTCCATACTTGTAATGCCGGCACTCAGAAGACAGAAGCAGGGGATGAGTCCCCGGCTAGCCTCAAAGACAAGCAACAGAGCTGTGGGACTGGAGGACACTCACTGCTGGCCTCTGCTGACCTGCTGTGTGCTCATCTGCTCCATGTGGGTGGAGCCTGTGTCCTTGGGGCTTTGCAACACGCAAACAGGGTCTGGAAAGGTAGGCCCTGAGTAGATACTTGCTCACCAAGTAATGGATGAAACTGTGCTGCCTGAGCTGGCATCCGTTGGATCATCAAGAGAACCCTCCCTCACAGGGACCAGACAGCTGTCTGTCAACTTCCAAGACAATCCTATTTCTCTCTGCCCAACAAATACTTAGTAAACATCAAGCACATGGCATGCTCACACTTGATGAGACTGAGGTATGGGGTGTGAGACACATAAACAAAAACAGCTCTGAATTCTGGCTCCCAAATACCAGAGGGGACAGCATGGCTAGTCATTATACCTAGATCTAAAGAGGATACAGCACAATGATAGAGGATGCTAGGCCTCTCGCTCTACAGCGTACCGCCACCAAATGCTGACCCAACTAAAGGTCATTATGGGGTTTTTGTCCCTTCATAACCCAGCATCCCCCTCTTGCAGAGTCACTCGCTACTCACTACGCTTCTAATTTTAGGAGAAGGATTCCCAAAACTACAGTTGCGGTTACAATGTTTCTTCTACTTTATCTGAGCTGCTTTGCTCTTTCCATGACATCTCAACCTCTGCCTGAAGTAAGGCGGCCTTTCTTTTTATATTACAGTCGAATTTAATTACTGAAGACCTAGAAAAAAACATGATGGCGGTGATTTGATAAGACACTGCTATTTTCCCGTTCATGGAGCCAGTGTTAATCACCCTCAGTACAGGAAAGGAGATAGTTATAGGGAGAGACAGCGCGTGTTCCACTGGCCCAAATAACGGTCCTCCATGGGGAGGGGCCAGTGTCAGGCACAGTTCCAGTGTAGGGAAGTTGTCTTAGCAGCTTTGGCCTCTCGAAAATCCATCCGTGGGGAATTTCATCACTCTGATGCTCATTTTGAGTCTGTGGCTTATGCAACCACCCTCTGCTCTTTTCAAAGATGGAAAAACCCAAAATGCCCTTGGCCAGAGTCGATTACATTCTTTGAGCAACTGTCTGAGGCAGTCTGGGAACCGATGATAGGAGCGGCACTGTCAAGATGCTAATTCTCAGGCAGCTACGGGGCTCACACCTGTAACTCCAGCAGTTGGAAGGCTGGGGCAAGAGGACTGTGCCGAATTTGAAGACGACAGGGGGAGATCCTGTCTCACAAACAAGCAAACAAACCAGAAAGATGCCAACTAGAAATGCTTTTACCAAGAAGTGTCCGTAGCAGATGCTCCAGGTCAAGGTTTCATATACACATAGAAACACAGAGAGGCTGAAAGGGCATGACCAGCAAAGCTGGCTAGATGCCTCTTGTTTTCAAATAAAAACGGTGTTACCTTTAACATTTCAAGAGCAGAACCATCCTCCCTCCTTCCCTCCCTCTCTGAGATAGGGCTTCATGTATCCCAAGCCAGCTCTGATGATCTTGAATTCCTGAGTCTCCTGCCTCCATCTCAGAACTCCTGGGATGATGGCTGCCAACCAACAGGTCCAGTTTATGCAGTGCTGGGGTTCCAACCCTGGCTTCCTGCTTGCTAGGCAAGCACTTACAAATGAGCAATGTCCTCAGTCACAGAGCATGATTCTTTGAAGGGACTTTTTACACACACACACACACACACACACANTTTTTAAAGGGTCAATATACAAGTTTTCCAGCAGCATGAATTGCCCTTTATGAAAGCTAGCTGTTCTAATATGGTAACTTCTTGAAAACAACAATAGCAAAAAAACCCCTCACAATAAATGTTATTTTTCCAAAATAAAAATCACAAAGCTGTGTTATCACAATTTTGAAAATAACAATTAAATGACAAAATGTCAGTAAGAATGACTTTAAGTAAATAAAGAAATATATAAAGCTAAGTCTACAAAACACACACAGCTGAGTGATAGAGACCTGCAAACCAATTTGTTTACACTGAGTACCACTAACAGCATTAAGATTTTTTTCTCCTTTTTACTAAATTTTAAATTGTTCTGCATTAAATGGTATTATTTCCAGAAATCAGACAGATAACAATGCTATGAAATGCTCCAATGAACGTGGGGAACATGAAATCACGTATGTATTTCTCATATCAACTAAGTCACTGATCTGAGTGCTTCATCCAAGTCGGTCTGTGCTCAGTACAGCCAGATGGAAGGCTCCAGCAGGGGCCTCAGCTGGTGCCAAGTGGAAGCCGTGAACCTCTGAGTCCAGCCCGGCTTCCTCTGAACTCAACCCCGCCATTTGGGTTGCTTTTCACTCAGTGACACAATAAGAAAATGGTTCCCCAAGCAGAGAGATCAATCAATGATGTGGGAGTCCCCTCTGTGTGCTGTGATTACCATTACTGAATAAAGAAACTGCCTTTGCCTGCTGATAGGGCAGCACTTGGGTAGGCGCCGAAGACAGAACTGAATTCTGGGAGGACAGAGTCAGAGAGACGCCATGGAGCCGCCAGAGTCAGACGTGCCGAATCCTTGCCAATAAGCCACGGCCACGTGGTGATACACAGATGAATAGAAATGGGTAAAATTAATATAAGAGTCAGCCAATAAGAAGCTAGGGCTAATGGGCCAAGCAGTGTTTCAGTTAATATAGTTTCTGTGTGGTTATTTTGGCTCTGGTTGGCCATGATGAACAAGCAGCCTCCTCCTACAAATCAACTGCTTCAAGATTATCATAATAATATCAAAGCTGATGAACTGCGTCTCTTGGGGTATTATATCCATTCATTTCTTTTCTAAATGAAAATTTTATTGTTGTTGTTGTTAGAGAGAGGTTTAGATGGGGGTCTTACTGTGCAGCCTAGGCTTCCCTCAAACTCATAGCAATCCTCCAAAGTGCTAGGATTATAGGTGTGGACTACTAGGTTCAGGATTCAGTTTCTCATCGATTCAACCAATGTTACTAGACATGGGATTTTATAAAGTCTGGGACCCCATTCTGATTCCTTGCATTCCTCCCACACATATTGGCCCATAAGAAGCATTCTGACAGCTGGCATGGCTGATGGACAAATGGCTGATAACTTGTACTACATCTGTTGTCTTCCTCAGCAGGACACAAGCCACAGTTACAGCTTCCTCAGTACCCAGTATGGAAGGCAGAGTACATCAGAGGGTCACATTCCATTGCCACATAGCTCTTCACTGAACGGACAATTGTAGGCATAGAATGTGCCCCCAAGACACGGCTATTAATGAGCAATTATTCAGCCAGCACCTAAGCCCCTCAAGGTAAGTGGACATTAACAGTCAAGACCCCCCAAAGGATTAAATGGATTATTTGAAATCCCAGCACTGGAAATAGGAGGATCAAGAGCTCAAGGCTAGCTTTCACTACACAATGAACTCAAGGCTAGCCTGAGCTATTGTAGGGAGGACAGGAGTCAGCATCATTCCAAGATGACCCACAGATTTCAAACAAGCCACGCCCTAAACTGACATACATATCATTTGGTTAGCTCAACTAATTTCCTAAATTAGCCCCCTCTCTTTGGTGAGAAACTGAACTCCAGGCCATCACACATTTTAGACAAACACCCCTCTGCACACCACTTCCTCTTTTCACTAGTTTCATTTTGAGACAGGGTCTTCAGGTAGCGGAAAACGACTCCAGAGCCCAGGCAAGTCTTGAACTTCCTGACTCAGCCTTCCCGGTAGCTCTAATCGTGTGTACATGGCATAAAGAAGACAGAGAAGGGCTGGGGAAATGTTTCTTGTCATGCCAGGGTAAGGACCTGAGTTTGAGTCCCCAGGTACAAGGTATGGGTATGGTACTGTGCATCTTCCATCCCGATCCCCTGTGGTGAGGTGGGAGGTGGAGCCAGGAGAAGCCCAAGAAGCTGGTGGGCCTGTCTGTAGTACATGCAATGTCCACGAAACAGAGACTTGGCCTCATAGTGAAAGGTGGGGCTATCCTGACATGCCTGCTCCTGCATTTATACAAAGGATAAAAGAACAGAGAGGAGGAAGGGGCGGAAGGAAAAACTGTAAAGATGCTTTTAACACTGCCCAGGAGGGGAAGTCTAAAGAAAGCCAAGCTGAGGAGTGTCTATGGCTGGAGCATCAGTTACACGCTTGATCCCAGTGAGGGCATTTCCAGTGCGTTACCTAAACTGACCTCAGCACAATCCTACAAGGAACATTCTTACAGGTCAGTAGGCAAGAAAGACTGTGCTGCTCAAGAGCAGCCACAGCAAGGTGCTCTCAGGTTAATCAGGGCTAATGTCAGAAGCACTCTTTACAGTCAGGTCACACACTTACTCCCAAGAGGTCAGTGGGAAGTAGTCTGTGCAGGGCAGGACGAGGTGATCGTAGGAAAGGAAAGCCCAGGCCAAAGAAAAAAATGCACAAAACTAACCCAGCCTGGTGTGTTTCTAGGACAATAATGAGGCCAATGTTACTGCATTATACAAACCAGACTGGATGGAGCATGACCCTGGGAAGGGAAATCAAGGTCTGACAAAAGGTCTATGTGATGCCTCCACTGCCCACCATCATCAGAAAATGAGCTAAAGGCTTAAACAGCTCCACACTGGAAAGCCAACTCTGTTTTGGCTCCTGAATCTCTCTGATTTCCATAGTTTCATCTGTAAAAACAAAGATTTTTTTAAAAGAATCTACTTTATAGAGCTGCTTTGGGGACGAGTGCTAAGAACGAGGCTGGGCACATTTTATAGCTAACAAATCTTAATGATAGATTTTTGTTTTCTGTAATGATTATTGCTAAGCCCCTATTTTAAGGCATAGCATAACTGTAACATTTTATTTTGGTTTGGATTTTTGTTTGTGTGATTTCTTTTGAGACAGAACCTCCCTATATGGCCTGAAACTACAATGGTCACCATGTTACAGACTCCCAAGTGTTGAGAATACAAGTGTGTACTGACACACAGCTTTCAGCTTATTCTCTTAACTATCGAAACTTATTGCACCAACTTGTTCCCAGGCTACTTTTTCCAAGCTGATTCTATAATCCCTTACCATAACAGCCACTTGGTGTGCATGCCATGTACTGACAGCTGTGCCCTTCTCACCAGGATGATGTGGCAACATCTGCAGCTGGAGAGGTATAGAGAGGAGAATTCCTATTGCTCAATGGCCACCCAACCTGCTTAGTGAGCTCCAGGTTCACGGAGAGACCCTGCCTCAAAAATAAAACAAGGTAGATGGTGTTTCAGGAGCGACCCCTGAGGTTGACTTCTGGCATCTACATGCATGTGCACACATATGCTCTGCATTTGGGTGCATACACACAGACATTTTGATGTATTAATACATTCTCTGACCCCTAAATTCCCTCATGGTAACAATACTGTTGGTTCCTATCTCACAAGTAAGAGCCATAAAGAGATTTGGAGATTGGAACCAGGCCTCCACTGACTTCTAAGCCAGCCTGTGTCTTGAGTCTCCACCAGTGGATTGAGAACTCCACACAGCAATCACATGCATCCATCTCTGCTAAAAAAAAANAAAACAGCCTTCCACACACCACCCCATTTTACTCTCCTTCAAGGCTTCAATGCTTTTAACAAACCCCATCTCCTCTCTGATTTCCCTCCTCCCACTTGAAGTACCAGTAGCAAGTTTTGGGAACTTCCCCGGTGGCCCTGGAATGGTGAAGAGATGTGGCCAGTGTTCTGTGTGCACTCAGTTCCCTACAGCTCTCGTGGAATTTTCACACATCTTATTTCACAAGGCGGGGAAGGAAGCCTGAGGGTTGTTTGCCTCACCAATGAGCCACAAGTAGGAAGAATCACAACCACATTTGGACATTCTCAGTGTCTTCCCTCAGGCAACGCTACCTCTCTTCAGTGCCTCAACATCCAGTTGGTTACATCCACATCCATTTAGGCTTGCTCCTCCTATAGGAGACCAGAAAGTCCTGCTTTAGGAACCAAGATGCATTCATCTTTATCCATTTTTACAAGTTCCTCAAGAGAACTGAAGTCGACGAAACAGGCAAGGATCCTGGAAAGATGTCGAAGCAGTAAGAGCACGTGGGGCTCTTGTGGAGGACCCTAGTTCGGTTCCCAGTACCCGATCCACAACCACCTACAATTCCAGTGCCATAGGATCCAATGTCTTTTTCTGTCCTCTGTGGACACACAGCGTTGCATGTACATAGAGGCAAAACAGTTATACACACAAATCAAGAATAAGTAAAATCCTTTGAAAGACAGCTCATAAAAGGCCCTCACCGAGCTGGCACTGGTTGGTTAGTTTGGCTACAGTGTCGTTGTTGGTACCATGTCAGGTACTAAGAACAAAGCCTTACACAGAAGTCCTGGATGGGGGCTCATTTAGAAGAGCAAATGGATTGAGTAATAAGCTTACAGAGACGTAAGCACTTGTCTAGCTTAGCACAACCATGTAAGCAGTCTATCCGAAGGAGCAGGAGGACCACAGGCTTCCAGAATGAGGCTGGGGAATCCACCACCATGTGAGAAACTGGGGTGTCCCCTGCTTAGTTCACAGCCTGCACGGCTCTGGACTGCTAGGCTGCCGTCTCCTAAGCTGTTTTACAACACTGCCATAGAGAACTTGACCCACAGGTTCCGGGGTGGGAAATGTGAATCAGAAAACCTGGGATCCAGCATGTGAAAGAGCATCGGGGCTGCAGGGCTGGAAACAGGGAGGTCCCCTCTTATGGACTGGACTTGATGGTGCTTCCGATTTGTTTATTCTCTGAATGTCATTTGTCCCTAGTGAGAGGTCAGCTCTTCCAGCCTATGTAGTTAGGCTCTGGGGGCCTGACCCATATAAGGTACACAGCAGCCACGCACTAGGTATTGGCTAAGCGATTGCAAACACATGCCTATGTGGACATCTCTGTGTGTGTATGTAGATGATACTATCCCAGGTCCATCAACAAGTTTGTCTCTCTCTCCTGACAGAAATACACAGTGTCTATATGTGCACATGTCTGTGCATCTGTGAAGATGTCTAAGACCTAACAACGGTATGTGGTCGCTGAAGGGCGGACTCTATCATGTTGCTAAGACCTCTGACTCACCTGTCTATCACAAACACACACTCACACACATCAACTAATAATGCAGATGTTTAAAAACTCAGGACTTTTACAAATGTTCAGGGTTTTAGCTCAACAAAAATAAAATTTCTCAAGTCTCTCTAAACTCTTTGTCTCTGATTAACTTAATCGGTTTGAGCAAGGAGGAAAGCACGGACAAGCATGTCTATAAATGTGACAGGTTCAGAACTCCTCCAGGCAGGCCAGATGTCCTCTCTACAGTGGCAACATATGCAGGAAGTTAGAGGGTATGATGACCACAGCCTGACCGTTTTCTGCATTCACAAGGTACCAGACACTCGTACCTCTCCATTTAAACCACAGCCCTACCCTGGGAAGGACTTTTCATTGTCAGCATCTTATCCATAAGAAAGTCAAGATTCCAAGAGCTAAGTAACTTGCTGAAGAGACTGTTCCCTGCTATGACACAGACATTGTGCAAACTCTAGACTAAGCTAGTGCTTCTCACACACTTTTATAGGCTCTGATTTTGAAGGCTGTGTGTGCTTAGGCACATCTGATGGTGTACGGACTTAACTAAGTCATTCTCTGAACACAGAAAGCGAGTTTAAGAGTGACGAGCCCACACACACAGGTTAAAGACAGTAATAAGCAGCACATCTCAGAGACCATTCTCCTTTGTTTATACACTCTGAAGCCCTTTGCACTTGGCTGAGTCCGCTCAAAGAAATCTATTTTCTAACAAGGCATGTGTGTGTGTTTTCTAGCAAGGAGATATATATATATACATGTACATACATGTATATATATACATGTATGTATATGTATATTCCTTCCTGGCAAGCCAGTGGGACATTCTTAACTCATTTTTACCCATTTCTCAAACAGAAAAATGCCTTCAGTCTGTAAGGAGCCGCTGGGGGGTTGTACATTCCACCTGCCTTAGAGCTCAAAGGTCAGCGGTGTGACAGTGAAAGTCAGTTCATCTCTGACTTTCAAGGGCAATGGAATTATTTTCAGAACTACTGACAGAGTGAAGAAAATGGTTGGGGGCTGAGAAAAAGATAGAACTTCTTAATCTGAAAGAAAAATGTCAGCTGCCTTCATCTAGATTCTGGAGGAAACATTTAACCTCTGACCTAAGGAGGGAAATTATTTATTTTTAAAAGATTCTACTTTAGCTCATAAGCCCAGTGGGAAAGGTTTCCATTGGCTCTTGCCTGTCTGTGAACTCCTCCCTCAGACTATTAGAAGAGACCAGCGAGTCAACAGGGCACCAGGGGCTGAGGTGAGAAGGCACTGCCCTCAGGTCATTCAGTCAGCTGGGCTGGTCGGTTGGTTCCCCCAACAATCCTGTAATATGCACTCCGGGGTAGCCACCCAACCCCTGCTGTAACCCTATGTTCTGCTCCTTAAACGAACACCTCCCCCAAGAGGAGAAACTACTAGCTCTGCGCTGACCCTACTTCAGACCTGGCCTTGGGTTTCATTTGTTTTCTGATTTTAAGCGCTTCCGTCACATGCATCTCTCAGAGTCTGAACTAAGAAAAAAAGAAGCCAGGCGCCTTGGGGCTTTGAAGTGGTAAAGATTCTAGTGTCTGCACTTTGTCTTAGGTAGTGAATGACCTTGGGCTAGTAACTTGTTCTACCAAAAAATTGATCAGAAGAGAAAATATTGTTTTCAAAATGTTGTTGAATTTCAACACTAAAGTTCCGGCACTTAGTAGGTGATGGTTCCACGCTCTGGACTCTATGGCACACTGCACAAAGCCGGGGCAGGGGGGTAACAACGACATGGCTGGTTTTCAGGTGTTCCTGACTTGCCTATCATTCCTGTGCGTTTGATTTGTTACCATTTGCCCTCCAAACGCCTATTAACCTATTTCTAGCTTACTTCTTAGCACCCAACATCTGCGGAGTCCAAGAAATAAATTCTCTGAAAGTAGCAGGGATTAAGTTGTTGCCCTTCCCACCAGAGCAATTGCAATGGAACGCGGACTCGAAGATAAAACATGCAAAGGTGCCTGATACACATCTTGGGGTAAGGAATGGGACAGAGACCCTGACTTAAGTTGCTAGGTTGGGCATGGCGCAGAGGGAGCAGGACAGGGAAGCCTCACACATGACCCTGTTCTCTGCACTCTAGTAGGAAGAGATGCTGGAGGGAGCAGTGGCCAGTAATAGGTACCTGAAGACCCTAGCAGCGGTCTGGTTCCTCCTCCAAGCTGTGCGCTGTGCCAGCACTCCTTGTATGATCTCCTTCTCGTTGGGTAGCCGGTAGACAGGGAAGACGTAGAGCCAACAGAGTACCACCACACAGAGGGCACTGGCTCCCACGGGTAGCCGGGTACGCGGGAACTTCCATGCCAGTATGGCCATTGCCCCTCTGGATGTGTGTAGCCGGGCCCGCCCGCAGGGGCCCATCACAGTCCCAGAGTCCCAGAGTCGGTGGTGGGAGCCTCAGCACAATGCCAGGAGAAGTGGCAGGGGAGGGTGCCCCCACGGCCGGTCCCCCATGCACACACCTTTAGCTTTCTTGTACGCACTGCTGGGAAACCCCCACCACGGTCCCAGAGGTCAGTTACAAGGATCTTCTCCAATGCAACTTTTCCCACGGATTTCTTGCTAGAGGAAGTGGCCCCCGGGTAAGTCACGAGCTATGGTCGTTTTCCCTGCAGAGGCGAGTGCTGGAGGGGTCTGGACGAGAGCAGTGGGGTTGGCTGCTACCGCCCTTACAGTCGCCCTCGGCTGAGGTCCTGAAAGAGGTGCGGATGACTCCGGGACTTCTGACCCACTGTGTCCCTTCCAGAGCGAGATGCTCTTGCGCCCTGCACCGCCCTTTCCCCGCCTCCTGCGCCGCCGCGGTGCGGTGCCCGGCACCCCTCAGACGTGCTCTGCCCGCCGCTCCAAGTCCTTGGAAATTTCCACGGCGGCGGCCCGGGGACCGCTACCCAGCCCCCAGTGCTTCGGTCTTGCCCGCCGCCGGGACCCTCGCTCCGCTCCCCTCCAGAGCAGGCTGAGAACTCGCTCTCATCAGTTCATTCAGAGTCGCACCGCAGCCTTCCTCTGCGCCCTGGACTCCGCAGACACGCGCCCCTGGATTGGTGGAAATCAAGGTCTCCCCCGCCCTCCCCCACCCACGAAACTGCCTCTCGCGACCGGCTTGGGGCCGCAACACTAGCCCAGGGCGCAGGCCCCTCGCCACTGCCCTTGTTCTCTGCCGAGAGAGGCAGACAATAAGAACAACGGCCCCTCTGGTGCACGCATGCACACACACACACACACACACACACACACACACACACATATATCTATTCTCGAGTGTGCCCAAACTGGGGACCCCCCACCCTGCTTGCCCAGGCTGCTGTCACCTTCGCCTTTCTGCAACTGATTGGTTATAAACGAGCAGCGTGGAGGTTGGAGAAGATTTATTCCTTCCTGAGCTCCCTTAACCAGATCAGCCCGTCCGCGAGCTATGATTCCAGGCACGCACGCGCATACACACACACACACACACACACACACACACACACACACAC
>LOJH01050949.1:0-12592 GCA_001685095.1 Ellobius talpinus
TAAGCTAGCCGTGTGGGAGCTGGGCGGGACGAAAAGCAGGCCTGCTCTCCGCCTATCACTACAGTAAGTGACATAATAATATTATAATCTCAAAAAATAAACAGCTGTAAAAAAGTTTTCTGGTCCTGATGTTTCACCACAGGACAGAGAAATTGCTAATACAATGGGTGTATTTGGAAGCTGCGACAACTTCTAAACTCCTTAGTCAACGTTTACTGCTGTTCATGTCAGGCTCTGTGCCAAGAAATGTGGACCCTGAAAATGGTTAATCTTTCCTTTAGGAGTGGATGTGTCTGGCTAGAATCTTGGTGTACTATAGGAAGAGAGAACACCAAGGTCAGATAGAGTAAAACTAAAACCTATTCCATGCTATGACTCACAGCCATAATTTTAATTTGTGCTGTTGAACACTTCATGGGAGCCAGTTCTCACACTAGCCTGTGGGGTGTGTGGGAGGCAACACAGAGCCCTTCTTTTCCCATCCTCAGCTTTAGCAAAGGTCTACACAGTATGTTGCTGGATATCCTAAGGCACAATCCACTGTCCTTTGTGATGGGCTCTGCTGCCCACTGTAAGATGCCCTGCAGCCTCCCTGCCTCTCCTCCAAGTGGTTCCACTTTCAAGTTTCTCTAAATATTGTAGACTGTCCCTATCCAGAGCAAGGATAAACTTACCTACAGTTGAGAACAGCTGTCCTGAGCCTGTAACCCTCAAGGCCTGCCTTCCAGCACCCCACTTCCTCCAGCCAAACTCTAACCCCTAAGCTTATACAAAAAACAGTGTCAGGTCATAAGAAGCAGAATCTCTACCATGGATTTTGGAGTTACAGTTGAGATCTGTGTTCTTTTCTAGGTACTAGACTAAGGGATATGGGGACAAATTGTCCCGACAAGAGGGTGTGTTGGTTTGAAAGAAAATGCCCCCCAGAGGGAGTGAAACTATTAGGAGATGTGTTTTGTTGGAGGAAGTGTGTGTGTCCCTGTGGGAGTGGGCTTTGAGGTCTCTTTTCTTAAGCTTCAGTCAGTGTGACAGTCAACCTCCTATTGCCTGCAAGATGTAGGACTCTCCCCTCCAGCACCACATCTGCCTGCACACTGCAATGCTCCCTGCCATGATGATAATGGACTGCACCTCTGAACTGTAAGTGAGCCACCCCAGTTAAATGTATTACTTTATAAGAGTTTCCATGGTTATGGTGTCTCTTCACAGCAAACAAACAAACAAAAACACAACAACAATAGCAACAGCAATGAAGGAAAAGAAAAAAAGCCTAACTAAGACAGGGTACTTCTCTGAGGAGTTTGTGTGGGTCTATAAAGGAAAAAAAAGATGAGGTGACAGTTTAGGATAAGGGGGAGAATCAGAATTGTAGTCATCTAATATCCCTATCAAAATCAGACAGAAGAAGGTTTTTTTTTCATGGTTGCTCAAAATGGCTTGAATTTCAGTATTCCCAAGGCACCAATTCTACCTAGTGTTGTCCCTGCATTAGCAGCCTACTGACTCCAGCCTTCTATGAGAAATCCTCATTCATCCTGAGCCAGAGGAAGGAGAGGCACACTCCTTCCTCCCTTTTAAAATAAGGGACATTTTGGAAATCTACCATCTTGAAAGGACATTCCCAATACATTTGTGGTTAGTGTCAGCTGGCACACTCCCCTTTCTGGTGGAGGGCTGGCAAATCTGTTTGTCAGCAAGGAGTGATGTTTTTGGCAGAATGGTATTTAAGCTTGGTTATGTCCTCCAGGTTAGGTGTCTGGAAGCTGGCAAGGGGGTGGTGTGAAAGGTCCTTTTGTCTATGTGTTGCTTTTATTGAATAAAGAAACTGCTTTGGCCTCTAGCAAGGCAGAACTTAGCTAGGCTGGGAAAACTAAACTGAATGCTGGGAGAAGGTAGAGTCAGTGAGAAGCCATGTAGCCCAGCCAGAGACAGATGCTGGAACTTTACCCAGTAAGCCACAGCCTTGTGGCGATACACAGAATAATGGAGATGGGTTAATTTAAGAAATGAGTTAGCCAGAAATATGCTTAAGCTATCGGCCAAACAGTATTGCAAATAATATGGTTTCTGTGTGATTATTTCAGGGCTGAGCAGCCGGGAACAAACAAGCAGCTCTCCTACAACAAGGGGGATGTCCTAGATTGCTTCTGGAGTTTTCTAGACCCATTATGGTTTGTTTGTGTATATATATATATTTTTTTTGAGTCCTGATTTCCTCCTGGTATTTTCTGTTCTTTGTGGTGACCATTCAGGTCTTAAGAGAGCAGTTTTGTCAATGACTTATCTTTTCGCATGGAACTGTGTTTGCAATGATGAGTCAAACACAGGTTTTTAAGTCCATTTTCCCTCTAGGCATGTCCCCCTCACCACTTTCCCCACCCCCCAGTGGTGTGCAATTTAGAGAGGGGATCTGTTTGGTTTCTCTCATCTCTCATCACCTCCCCACTATCCACCACTTCTACTGGTCATTTCACCACAACAGTGACAAGGGTCTCACCTTAGCCCCCTCCGGACTTCTGGAAAGCCATGTCTCGGAGAGAAGTGTGCACTGATCTCTGGTGGTGCTGGAGGCAAGGGTTGATACTTCTTGGGGAGGGTGATGGTGGGCCTGTGGGAAGAGTCACACAGGTAAGAATTGAGCAGGTCAGCAGCCATGCCTTTCTCAGACAGTGAGTTCACTCTAGCCCCCCTGACTCTCCTCCCCTGCTGTGGGTTTGAAGCCCAAGTGTGAGGGATGCTTTCTGTAGCCTTGACCATTCTGGATGTCTTCAAGTCTTAGCATCCTTACACTTTCAGAGTACCACACTCTGATTCTCGGCATTCTGTAGCGTGCGCGACAATTCCCTACAGGTGTCACAGGCTTTTCAATATACCACCTATTTGGACTACAGGAGGCCTGGGGAAAAGAGAACAATGACCTCCTGCTTTTTCCACACTGGAAGACCTGAGTTTCATAAATTCCCCCAAGAATCATGAAAATGTTTGCAAATCAATAAAAGCCCGTTTCACCCATTTTCTTCAGCCATTCGTGTGCTGATTCACAATGTGTTTTGGTGGAGGCTGGGATGCAAAAGGAAATAAGATAGACATAGTCCTTGGCTCAAGAAGCCCCCACTCCATGCAAGGGAAGAATGAGGATAAAGTGATTGACATGCTTAGCTGAGGGACACATTGGTCTAAGTAGAGCAAAGGCATTCACCAACCCAATCAGAGCCCTGGTGGCCCAGTCTGCAGCTCTCACCTCTGTGTGTCTACAAACATAGCAATAATCAGCATTAATATATGTGATTTATAAACATATACACTTAGATGGACACATATTCATACATTGTAGGTCCTTAGATTATAAGTCAATTTATTTATGAAAATTCAAATTTCTGGTTGATTATTGACCTACTGATTTCTACGTTGGGCCTGTCTTGATCTCATGAGTCTGGGCAGCTAGATGTACCTACAACAGGCTCTGTCCAAATTTTTTGCTAAAGAAAGGAACATGCCATGTTGCTATTTAGGGAGCAAGATTCTGGGAAGAAAGAACAGCAAGTATAGTGACGCTGCCCCTAGAAATGGATTTAGGGGATGGATAATGTCATGGTAATCAGAAGGTTGTGGGCTTTTGTTAGGCTGTTTAACACTGTCTGTCTGATAAATGCCTCCTTGATCTGCTTGGACTCCAGCTGGTGAGATAGCTCAGCAGGTAAAGGTACTTGATGTTAACGCTGAGGACCCATGTTTGATTCTCAGGACCCACAGAGTGGAAATAGAGAATTAATTCCCATACGTTTTTCTCTGACCTCTCCATGTGCACAGTGCCACGTCACATTACCCACCACAAATAAGTAAGTGTCAAAAATGGGAAATGACTTGTTTTGAACGTCAATATTAAGAAAGAAAGATAAATGGAGGATGGGGGTGTGCCAACAGCAGGACTGTCTGATGGTGGGGAAGAATGGAGGCTTGCTGCCTGTTGTTCACAGACCAGCTTCTCCAAGGCCAAATGTTTGTGCTTCTCTTTTGCAAGAGCTTGCGCAAATCATTTAAGTTTATGTCAAAAAATGTACATCTTAAAAATTTATTTTATGCATATGGGTGTTTTGACCATGTGTTGTCTGTGCATCATGTGTCCCCTGGAACTAAAGTTACAGGCTGTTGTGAGCCACCAGGTGGGTGCTGGGAATAGAATCTGGTTCCTCTGTAAGAGCAGTCAATGCTGTTAACCTCTAAACTATCACCCCACTACCACAAATATGATTTTAAATGTCTTACCGTGGAGGCGGCACAGGAGTCTGCAAAAGGAAAGAGGACCAGGAGTTAAATTCACTGTTTTGGAGCAGGCAGTGGTTACGAATGTTTTGGTTTACAAATGGAAGTGAAAATGGTAACTGAAACCCTAGGGCATACTTTTCAAGTGACATTTAAGCCGCATTTATTTCCCGGTGCCCATGTGTCTGAGCTTTTCAAGAGTAACAGGTGCATTTTAACAGGTTTTCACTCACCTTGTTCTCCTCTGTGCATTTCAACCCTAAAATACAAGATGGAAAATACAGTGAACCCCGTGGAAAATCATCAAATACTCTTACATATGCTTCTATGGAAACCATTCCTATATTGATTGACACTGATGATACTTACTGGGATCCCAGCAGTTGCCCAGCACGGTGCTGCACACTTTAGTTTGGGGATCTTATTGCATGCTCATGAGTTTGAGATGTGGGAAAATTCAGCATCTCACAGGCTAGGAAACAGACACCACTGGGAGTAGAGTGACTCTCAAGGACCCCTGAACATCACTCTCTCATTGTCTGTCTTGTTGCTCCTGGAAACCACCTTGCACTTCCTGCTACCTCGTGTTTTGTTATTTCAGGTTCATCTACGTGACAGCATGTAGGGTTTCATTTGAGTGTGTCTCATTTCATCTAGCATAATGTCCCCAGGTCCGTCCATGTGCTCACAAATAGTAGGCTTTCATTCTTGTGGGGCTGAATAAAGCCCGTTGTATATACGTGTACCATCTCTTTACCCAGGCTGCGGGGCACAGATTGCTTCCATGTTTGCTTTGTGAATTATGCTGCAGGGACTCAGAGTGGAGACAGCTCTTCAAGAGCCTAATTTCAATGCCCTTGATGAATACTACAGGTGGGATTCCTGAATCGCAGGCTGGTTCTAATTTTAGATTCTAGAGGAAATACTATACTGTTTTCGCAGATGGCTGTGCCGACTCGGGTTCTCACCAACAGTGGGCACCGCCCTATACCTTGTAATGTCGCTTTAGATGGGGTGCTAAAGCTTGCAACATCATTCCTCACTCCAGGAAGCTGATGAGGGTCTTTTGTGGTAAACATGGCAGATCTTTCTGACACTCTGAGTGTGTATCCTGTCTCTATTAAAACGTTGGTCTTTCTCTAGCGTGGTTTAGTATTCTCTCCCCTCCCTTAAGATTGTAGTAGCAATTCTATCCACAATAGCAACAAATCACAGGTATCGAACTTGTGGCCTTGGCTTGTTGTGTTGCAGTGCTGGGCAGTGTAGATGTAAGAATGCACACACAGCCATCAGCTGAGGTGGGAACACGGCTTTCCTGTGTCGCTCAAGACAAGGGACTTTTCTTTGCCCTATGTGGAATAGAAAAACCAAAGGACTGGACTCCCCTACACTCTGTCAGCTGCAGCAGGCAGGCATGCTGACAAACCACCCATGCCAGGGGCCTCCCCACGCTGCTGGTTTAGCTATCAACATTTCACAAGGTAAGTGGTCTGGGTGACCTACGGGCAAGCAAATGCCGGTGGAGTAACTCACCACATAGCTGTCAGCTTTTGTGGCAATTGTACTAAAATCCAGCAAGGTTCTTTGTTTTACATCAGGGGACCTTGTTTAATAAAGACCTAACAGGTCAGGTATTTGCAATAATGAAAAAAAGGTAAGATTCGGAGCGGAATTTTTTTTCCAGACTGACCTTTAAAATTTGCTTTTCTTAGCAATGCACAGATCAGACTCGGGACCTTAGGTCTCACTAAGCCAGCGTTCTACTGTTCTACTTAGTCAACCACACCTCCAGCCTGGCCTTGGCTCCTGGGGTTCACCATAGGCTCAGCCAGCAGGAATGAAACAAGCTGCTGGGCTGAGGAATGGGTGATTTCTGATACTCCGTCAGAGTTTGTGTGTGGGACAAATGGATTAGAGCCCGTCAAGGCATGCTTCCTGTCTTTAAAAATTATTATTTATTAAAAACTTTGAGGCATAGCTTCTAATGCACACTTTGTTTCTGCTGTGCAGTGGGAGGTTGGAGAGGGGATGCTTGGCTATTCTCCTGACAAAGCCCACGGGTGTTCTCCAATACTGGGAAGAGTTTCCTGGCATTCAGACCAGTGGACCCTACCTTGAGGACTTTCCCCTCCAATTATGAGGAGGCATTTCACTGGGAGGTGACATGTCTGCCCTCTGGTGGCCAGTGCTGTAATCAGCATTCTCTGCAAAGAGACTGGTCCTCCCCTCTCCAGTATTTAGGGCTCTCACTTCTAGCTAGGGTGCTTGTTTCTGGAGAGGCGATTGGGGAAGGGAGCAGAGCACAGCTGTCGAAGCCAATGGACCTGGACTTGACTATTTTGGGGTCAAAGTCTGAAGAATCTAAGGACACAGTGTTAAGTGAAGTTGAAGCCCTGCTTCTTAGAGAAGGGGAGGTTTTAGAGGTCTGTTTGAGATGTGCAGGAGCGGCTTGTACCACACTGTAAGACCTGATTGTTAAATGGGCAAGGATTTTGTACGCCTAGACATCATTAAAAATAGATCATAGAATTGTACAGTTAAGTCATGTTGAAACAAAGATAAGGCACACAAATGCATGCACTGCTTCCTGTATGTGATTGTATGTACCCCTGAGGTGATTTCCCATGCAATGAAATGACGTCTCTTCCAATTCCGTAGTCAATGAGCACTCTGGTACGTGAAGACTGGCAAGCTGGGAGTATTCCCACGAAGGGGAATGTTACGCAATCAGAGGACTTATTGTTTTGCCACTTGTCCAAACTTAAGAAAGTTTTAGAGAAAGTGTTAAGCAAGCAGACCCTACTTCTACTTGTATAACGCTCATAGGCATTACGTTCTAAACAGTGTGCCTAAGGAAACACATGTCTAGAAAGCTTAGTTAGGAAATGTTCCTTGTCTTCATACCCTGGAAGCTGTGATTTAGCTGTGGATGCAAGAGCTTGGCAAAAGTCAATCAGAGCTGGGTGTGGTAGCTCAAGTCTGTAATCCCAGCACTCACTCAGGAGGTGGAGGCAAGAGGACCTTAAGTTCGAGGCCAGCCAGGATTGCAGAATGAGTTCAGGGGCAGCTGGGCTACACAGAAAGACCCTGAAAACAGTGAAATGGAAAACAACTGGCTCTGTGAATTTAGGATAAGGGATATTTTCTCTCTCACTCTTACTTTACAAGTGTATGTTATGCATCTCTCCATCAGTAGCACAGTGACCTCATTGGCATACGTGTTTGAATTCTCTCCTTTGGATACCTGACTGGCATTTCCCAAAGCTTGAGAGTTGAGAATTGAGCCTTTGCTGTTATTATCAACGAACTGCGTAACTTGACACAAATTGCTTAGTCTCTCTGGGCTACTTCTCTCCTTATCTGTGATTTTTAAAAGATGAGAAAATGAGACTCATATCATAGGAGCCAAGACTTGTCTCTTAATAGAAGACACAAAGCAGGGTGGCCACAAATGGGACCTGTGACATCACTCAAGTTGAATATAAGCCTGTCGCTTACTGAACAGCCTTGGTGACTTAAAAGTTAAAATGTAGATTATTAAATCTAATTTGTTTTGGGTTTTAGGAATGAAAATATTTAGTTTTCACCTAAGGCAGTGGTTCTCAACCTGTGGGTCTCGAACCTTTGGGGTTTGAACAACCCTTTCATAGGAATCACATAGCAGATATTCTGCTTATCAGATACTTATATTACAATTCATAGCAGTAGCACAGTTATAGTTATGAAGTAGCAATGTAATCATTTTGTGGTTGGGATTGATCACAACATGAGTAACTGTATTAAAGGGTTGTAGCATTAGGACGGTTGAGGACCACTGACCTAAGCTTCCATCCAATTTGTGCTGAGCACAGGTGGCACTGGTTACCTCCTGAAGTGTTCACATGCAAACACTCCCAGAAATAGAGTATCCATGTAATGTCTGATAATTATAGAAATGGACTTGGAGGAAAATTAGATAAAACTTGGCCTCAATCACAAAATTTATTGTGTCTAAGACTTTTATGAGCATTAGCATTTTTGTGTCTTGATGATTAATTATGGAGGAGTCCAAAGAAGCGACTTAAATAATCCCAGTGGTTAGTAATGTCCACTTGGCAGAGCCTGCCGGAGAAGCATCTTCAAGTCCATCATAGCCTTCAGAAATTAATTGCAGCAATAAATTACTGAAGCCATCCTTGGGGAAGCAGTGGGAAGGGATCATGTTAGGCAAAGCCAAGGTTGTTGCAGGAACCTACTGGCTCTCACATCCCCTCGGATAAAATCAGAAGGCGCCACATTTAGGAACAAGCCTTTCAACAGCTTTCATGCTGGGACCAGTGAGGAAAGTGAGATGGAGCAATTCTTCCAGCCCAAGCCAGGAGGGAGGTGTTTTTGGCTGCCTTCAATGTGTTTGGATGAAGAAGAGTGGGCAGGCAGGGTAAAGTGATGGACGAAGACTAGGCAGGGGTGGTATGGATTCACAAAATGCTAGCAAACACAGATTTCTGCTTCCACAGCTGAGACGTAAGGGTCCAGTCAAGGAACAAGATGCAGCTGAATCTGGAAGCACAGGCAGAAATGGGCCCAAAATTACCAGAGCCTCTTGAGTTGTCCCTGTGCTGGTCCCCACCCAGTGAGACTGAAGTACTGCATCATCCCTGTGTGGTCCTGTGGCATTAGTCAGGGTGATGATGTTTATCTCTACACTGTTAACACAGGCTAAGTCCTAGAAGGAATCTCATAAATATTTCCCACGTGTCCAGCATAGTGCCACATGTTTGCTGTGTGGAAATGATGTCATGAACTGTGTTCTCTGTGACTGAAGCCTCTGGCTCACTTTTTAACCAATTCAGCACAACAGCTTAACTTGTATGCTAAAACCCAAACTAGGTAGACAGGAGATGGTTTTAGCCTGCAGTAGGAGTCAGGGGAATGTAATAAGGGGGCAGGGATCCAGGATGACCAGTGTGGAACCGCACTGGAGGGCTGCCATCATCACAGTACTGTGGGTTTCCTCTGATGCCTTCCTCAGACACCTTGTTGTGTAGTATTGTTGATGTGAGAACTTCAACTTAGGTTCCCGAGTTACTTTCAGGTCTTCTAGCTGAGAGCAGCACAGTCAGGATTTGGATCCAGGATCAAAGCTCCCAAAATCCAGTGTATAGCCAGCCACACTGTCGCTTTTAAGCATCAAAAAGGCTGTTTTCCTTCCCAAGTCCATTGTCCAACATCTCAGTTCCATGTCCCTTGCTCGAGACTCTTCTGGGAGACACATGGCTTTTCCCAGTGGGAAGTAGTATTTTTTTTTAGTTACCTCAACTCCTAGTATAGAACTCAACACACTTTGGCCTGCTGTGGTCTCCCTGGCATGCAGAACCTTGGCATGCAGTAAGTTTGGAAGTAGAGCCCTCCTGGCACAGCTGGTGTCATCAATGTGGATATCCCCTCTCTTTTAGAAACCCATCCTCTGGCTGGAGAGAGAGCCATGTGTACGGTGCAGTGTGGGACTTGGGCCTCACTCAGCAGCCCAAGAGCTGATCACATTTCAGGTGCTGAATGCTAGTGGCTAAGTGGTTGTGAGATCAGCCTACTTCAAGCTAACCCTTGTCCAGCTTTAATCCCCCATCACCATTCCCAGGGAATTCTAAGGTAATGGCTTGATGCCAGACCCCCATGATACTGATCATTTTTGGATGCTCAAGCTTTTTGTCTAAAATAGCATAATGCTTCTGTATGCCTATGTCCAACTTCTGTTATAATTAATTTCTAGATTATTTATAACACCTAAAATGAGTACTCTATCAGAAGTGGCTTATGGTATTGTTGAGGGAACAGTGACAAAGAAAAGTTTGTATGTGTTCAGTACAGACTTAATTGTTCAAGCATGCTCATAGCCGATGGCTAAACACACTGGTGTGGAACTCAGAGGACTGATGCACAAGTGAACTTTAGTATACTTGCTGTGTATGTCTTTCCCCCGAATTGTGATAAAGGATATGAATTAGAAAAAAATTAAGTGAAAGGAGAGAGTTCATGGCTGCCATTCTTCACCCTCCGCCAATTCCCCAGAGGCTTGAGGGAGAAGAGAGAACAGAGGAGAGAGGCAGGGGTGGGGAGGAGGAGAATAGAAGGGATTTATGTTTAAAAACCTTCTTTTAAAGATTGAAGAACATTTGCCCTAAACAATGCCTGTATCCATTGTGGCAGCATCCTTCCTCAACAGCCAAATTATGGAATCAGATTAAGTGACATTGTGGTATATATACACAATGGAATATTACTCAGCTGTAAAGACCAGGATCCCCTCACTTGCATGAATGGATAGAAATGGAAGACACCATGTTAAGCAAAACAAGGCAGGCAGAACCTAGATTTAAGTGTGAATGTGTGAGTGTGTGTTTGTGCATGCATATGTGTGGAGATGTGTATGTGAGTGTGCATGTGTGCATGAGCCTGTACATGATGGAACTAAGAAGGAGACCATGAGAGAGGAGGAAGAGATCTTTAGGGAGAGAAAGAGCAATTACTAGCATGTGACGTGAATGCATAAGGGAGCCATTGGAGGGAGGAAGGAGGCCAGAATTGGGAGGAAAGGGCCTTGGGGGATGGAGAATAATTAGAACCACTATAATGACACATATACATGAAAGTACCATAATTAAAACCATTTCTTTGTATACTAGCTTAAGAAATTGATTTTTAAAGGTCTCATTAATGTGTGATGTTTAGTTTAAAGCATCAGTTTTGAATCCAGCATGGTACTGATATTTGTGTTGATTTTGGACCATGGGTTGTAATTGAAATAAATTTAAATCCAACACAAACACAAGTCAGCCTTTCATTTCTCTCTTATCAATCTGTGAGCTAAGGTTTAGTATTTCTAAGCATGCAGTTTATGGGATACCCAGTTCCATTGTGTTTTGTGTTGCCACCTGCAGCCACTAGGGCAGAGTACCACCCACCTGTTCTCCCCTTGAACTAAACAGTTTGGAGGAGCGGGCCATCGGTACAGGAGCTGCACGTGACTGAATGGCAACACTGGCCAGTGTCCCAGGGAACATCTGCAGCTGGTGAATACTGCGCTGATGATCTAGGCTCTGACTCCTTGCTGGCTAACCCCGAGCTGCACCTCAGCAGCACGGGCCACCAGGGCCTTGAGCCAGACTGACTCCAAAGTGATCTCTGATTGTTTCAGCATCCCAGTCCCTTTAGATGCAAATTCACGTGATCCCTCTGGAGGGCACTGTGTGGAATCTGGTTTGCTGCTTTCAACAAGCCACACTCGTATTTCTGGATTTACTCGTTCGGCTGCCGAGCATAATTCTTTCTCTTGGAGGGTTTATTGTATTTCTTTATAAAGTGATTCCTGAATAGAGTATGTGTGTCACTTCAAAGAAAATTGGTTTAGTGTTTGAGTTTAGTTTACATTCCAGGCAAGGAGATATACATTGGGGCTGCGTGTGTTCTTGGCTTGGCCGCTCCCAGGAAGCTAAGCCCTGTCTATTGGAAAGTAACAGCTCTCCTTGGAATTGAGGTGTCCTCTGGATCTGTGGTTATTGCTGGTGGGTCATCACACACAGCTTGGATAGTAACAACTTTACCTCCAATTAAAACTTTTGCTCATTTCCAGGAGGAAAAAGACCCCTCCTACACCTTCAGGGAACGCAAGGTCTGGAAATTTGATGCTTTCTGGGTAATGATTGGAGGGAAAATGACAGGAGACATTCATTTACATAAAACTGTAGCTGCTTAACTTGACGAAAAATACCCCCATAAAATCCCTCTGTTCCTGAATCGATGGGTGTAGTTCCTATTTCCTGTGACATTCTATGGGAATAAATTAGTGAGAATATGTGTTGGCATCAAAAACAGAGTTTTGTAATGAACACAAATCATTCTGGCATTTACCCTCCAGGTGCCTGATCCTAAAAGCGGGGTGGGTATGTATTTATTTCCTCCCCTCTGTCGGTAGTACTTGAGTGTCCAGGGTGACGGTGGAGATCCATTATATCTGGAAGTGTGGGGAAGGACTATAGTCACAGAAGAAGCTTCGAGAATCCTGCCCTGCCTTCAGTGAGCCTTGCTTTACTTGAGTTACTGTCTCCAATGATGGCCTAAGATGATACTGGGGGCTCACTTTGAAAAAGCAGCTAGATCTTTGTGGCCATTCGCCTTAGTCGCTTTTCTATTGCTGTGATAAAACACCATGATATTGAAGAAAGGGATCATTTGGGCTTATGTTCCAGAGGGATAAGAGTTCATCATGACGGGGAAGGGATGAGCATAGGGAGGCTGGAGTAGCAAGTTGAGAGGTGACATCTTGAGCCACAAGCACAAAGAAGAGAGAGAG
>LOJH01050952.1:0-10668 GCA_001685095.1 Ellobius talpinus
TATATATACACACACACACACAGAGTCCTGCTAAGCTGCTTCAGAACTTACATATAAAGAAGAATCAGAAAACTAATTCCATAAAATCCAGGCTTCACATTTGTAGCCTGAATTGAGGTGAAAATGGAGGCCAGAAGGCTGAGGTTTATTGCTACTCCCCAGCATCCTTGGGAGGTTAGACGGCACCCAAGGCCCTTCCCACTCAAGAAGTTCTTTTGGTCCAAGCCTCAGCCCCCAACATAACTCCATACCTGTGGTTCACCAGGGCCTAGGCAAGGGAATGAAAGGGAAGGCAGAAGTTCTGGAACCCCTGGAGCAGGGAAACAAGGGCTCCCCACTAACACTGGGGGAGAGAAGGATGCAACCCAACCTTCTCCGGTGCAAAGTCAAGGTGGCAGCAGGTGGGGGTGCCTCCTCCCAAAAGTGGGATGAAGGGACCTTCCCTGTAGTCCCTGCCCATCAGGGTCACACACATGCACACTGGCACACACAGCTAAGACACCAAACACAGGGGAGTGAGGACCAGGACGGCAGGGCAGGGAAGGGATCAAAGGAATTATTGGTCTCACAGTGTGCCTGCCATCCCTAAAGTCCTGAGCCCCTCTCCTCACTGCAGTACCTGCCCCCGGGTCTCCGGCAGCTTCAGGGCCAGAGAGCTACCAAGGGCAAGGGCAGCGGAGGCAAAGAGGATAGGGGCAGCCTTGGTGATTCCCACAAAGGATGTGAAGATGCTGATCCCCAGAACTGCTGCCAGCTTGCACAGGGCATTGAGGAAGCCAAAGGCGGTGGTCCTGCTCAGGAGGCCCCAGTGCCGAGCCACATGGCCGTCGGGGCCCAGAAGAAGGAAGACAGGCAGGTGGAAAAGTTAAGCCGGGAAAGATGGCCAACAGCGTTCAAGAAAGGGGAGGAAGGATGGAGGAATGAAGGGAGGAGGTGGGGAGGCAGACAAACCGGGAGACAGAGAAGGAGACAGAAGCATGAGGTTAGTAGTTAGGAGTACAAGGAATGAACACAGAAGCTCCCAACTGTTAGGGGAAAACTCAACAGGGATGTGTGTCCTGTCCTTCATGATATTCTTCCCATTCAGCCCCCCACTTCACCCTACTTCCCCCGTCCTGCAGCTCCTAAACCTCCTCCCCTGCCCCCACCACACTACCTCTTGTCCGAAGGGTAGAGTTCAACAGTCAGCACGTCCAGCGCATTCCAGGATGCAATGCTGACCCCCCCAAAAAGGCAGAGCAGAGCGATCATGGCTGACTCGCTGTTCCCAAAAGATAGGAAGAAGCAGGAAACACAGGACATCACACTGGAACCGGCTGGAACCAGAAGGGAGGCAATGAAACCCAGCCATGGTCCAGATTGCCATCAGCTTGCTTTGCGACACCTCCAGGTAACTGTTTCCTAGGGTAGTCCTCAACACCTGTGTTTGTTACTATAGGTAACAGTGACAGCCATTTATTCAATACCAGTTTTGAGACAAGTAATTTGACGACTCAGATGTACCTACCTGAGACAACAGCCCTCTGAGAGATGTGTTATTTTCCTTTCCTACGTTGCTGGTGCAAGCTCGCCTAGGGCATAGCCTGCCCAAGGTAAGTGGCAGAGCTGAATTTCCAGCCTATAACCTCAAAATCTGTACCCTACTTGCTTGACATTCTCTTTAACCCCCTAGAGTAACTTCTAGGCAAGATCCGCCCCCATTTTGCAGCACCCCTAAACAAAACATGAGAGGGGAAAGCTCTCTGGACAAGCTCTTCGGTGGCAAGAGGTGAGAAGCCTAAGGAGAGAGTCCGCACCAGCCCCAGCTGCCTCGATACTGATCAGCATCCAGCCCTCATCGCCTTACCAAGCATTCTGAGCCTGCCAATCTTGTCCATGAGTAGGGCAGACACGATATTTCCAGGAAGCACAGCCAATGTCCCCAAGAAGCTGACAAAGTATACCATATAGGCACCTTCACCCGTTCCTGTCACATCGAGTGGGCAACCTTCCTTATTGTGCAGGAATGTGCTGTTCACCAGACGACTGTTCACGAACTTGTACTTAAACAGGTCTAGGAGGTCAAGACACAGAGCAGATCGTGAGATGGAAACAGCCCCTACTGATGGCTTAGGGATCTGCTGCATTTGTGGAAGTTAGAAGTCAGGGGCTCTCAGCATTATCCCTGGCACCCATTGCAAAGCATCAGATAAGATCATCATGGAAACTAGCAATCTTTCAGCAGACCGTACTCAAGAAGCACGGCGTGTCTGAGGCTTTGCTAGTCTTTGTTTCTTGTTTGTCCCTTTTGTCCACCTGAGCTGGCTACAAACAGGAGCCCTGCTGCTGGCCTAGGAACTGCTTCAAAAGAAAACATTAAATACGAATTTTAAAGTCCTACCCTCTCTACCCTCTCTCTCTCTTTCTCTGCAAGGTGGGATAAGCTTGCACAGTACTCTATTTTGAGGTGAGATGCTTCAATCTCACAGAGCTACCACACAAAACTTAGCCATCTAGCTAAGACCATTGTTTAAAAAATAGATTCGGAGGGTTTTTTCTTACATATTTTAAAAAGATTTGTCTTAGTTGTGTGTGTGTGTGTGTGTGTGTGTACCATGAGCTCTCAGAGGCCAGAAGACAATGTTATATCCTCTAGAACAAGAGTTACCGCTGCCTGATGTGGGTTTTGGGAACCAAACTTGGATCCTCCACCAGACCAAGTGTTCTTAACTGCTAAGCCATCTCTCCAGCATGCTTAAAGATTTGGTTTTGAAACAAGGTCTCATGTAGCCTGCCCTGGTCTTAAACTCGCTATTTAGTAAACTTGAACTCCTGATCCTACTGCCTCCACCTCCAGGGTGCACTACCATCCTCAGCTTAACTGTTTTGTTTGTTTGTTTCTTACTAGGGACTGGAACCAGAGAGCATCACACGAGCTGGGCAAGTGCTCCACCCACTACTCAGAGACACTCTCGGGCCTTTTATCTGTTTTCATTTTGAGACAGGATCTTATAAAGTTCTGTGGGCTGGCCTTAAACTCTCTCTGTAGCCCAGGCAACTTTCAATCTTCCTGCCTCAGCCTTCTACAGAGGGGGATTACAGGCCTGTGCTGCTAGTTGAGCTAAGAAAGATGGATGCCATGATCCCGTCTCTTCCTTATTGAAAATCCCTTTTCATTGTCTTCCCTTTTCCCAATAACCCAGTTTACCCCCTTCAAACTCCCATTAACAATACCTCACTGAACTTTTATAATCACAGCTAAAGGTACAGAAATGTGACATTTTCCTCAGATAGTCGATCAAAATACCCAATGTTCATTATATGTCTCAAATCACTGATGGTAGCCAGTAAGCGACTCCAAGGCTCTAGGGGACTTCCAGCTTGAGAACTATAAGCTAGAGGGTGAGGAAGCCTTCTTCTCCCTTCAGCCATGTCCCAGTCCTTGGGTTGACACCCACTGGCCACCTTACCAGTGTTATAGAACACGGTGTTGATGAACGTGCAGTTGCGGAAGAATGTGTTGCTGGACGTGACGTCTTCAAAGTAACACTCCTCAAACAGGGAATCCTCAAAGGACACTGACTTCAGACGTAGCCCGATGAACCTGAGGGACCATTATGATGAGACACGCCCCCTCATCCTCAGCCCTTCACTGATTTACTCCCCTAAACGTACAGAGATCATCAGCACTGAGACCACACAGGCTTTGCCCCAAGCCAACCTATCTTGGGCTCAGAGAAGTAACAGGGACAGGGAAGAGTGGCACTGGAAAGTCCCCACGTACTTGTCATTGAAGTACTGCCCCCCTCGGTGGATCTGATTCTCCAGCGTGAAGTTAAATGTCACATGCTCTACGCGCTCCCCTGGAAACACTTTGGTTCGAGCTGCATAGTCCACAGCCTGGAGATGGCGGATCATGTCAGGGAACCAGACAGTCAGACCGTAGTAGCTGGAGAATCAAAGGTGTGGAGTCAGACAGGACAGTAAGAGCCCTATCAGAGGGAGGGATGAACACTTCACCTGTGTGCTTACCCCCAGCCTCACCCCCACACACCCCTTCCAGGACTGTGGTTCTGGGGGCTTTAAGGTCTGCTTCCCATGTATTCCCTCTTCCTCTGCCACCTCCAGCCCCTCAGCTTGTCTTATTCCCAGTCTCTCTGAGGATTTAGATCCCTAGCCACCCAGTCCCATGCATCTCTACAATGCAATGCCCTACCTCACTGCATACGGCACCACCGCACAGACTCAAGAGCTAGCTTTATCTAGTCCTGGATATAAACTATAAGGACTATAAGGACTGGAGCACGTCTACTCATCCTACTGCATTGTCCACATGGGATAAAAAATGGATGCCCGAAAAAAATGGATGCCCGCCAGCCTGAACTACAAGCTTGACGCATTCGTTAAGTCGGGAGCCTGGATGAAGCATTGCGAGGATGCGGACAGACGGCATCTTCCCTCATTATCTGCCCTTCATTTCCAGTCTCCTCGCTTTCCGGTCCACACACAGCCCTCTCACCTGAACGACATGGTGAACCACACACCCATCATCATTAGAGTGATCCGCCGGTACTCCGGACTGAAGCAGGAGAGGAAGTTTCCCCACACCTACAAGGGACACAGTGAGTGCCGAGGGTGGCCACACTGCCTTCTCTACTCATAGCCCACATTTTTCATTTGCTTTTCCACCTCCCTCAGCTCACGTTCACCATCACACAGCAAGTCCTCTGCCCTCCATTTCTCCCACTCCCTTATCTTTCTCCACCATTCAATCCCCATTACCTGACCCCCCAGGCTCAAAGCCCGGACTCCCCAGCGCTGGTACCAGGTCCCTGTGTCAGACTGAATCTCAATCAATTCGTCCTCCTGATGAATCGTTTTAATGTGGGTGACCTGGGTCAAGAAAAGGGGTGAGTTGTGATACACTATTTCCCACCCCACTCTGCGTGTCTCTCTCGCAGAAGCAAAGTGAGAGACAGGGAGTGACAAAATGCCCGCGGGTGGGGGGGTATCCCTGAACTACAGTGCGGGCTGAGACTAAAAATGGGCATCCAGAAAGGGTCCAAGAGGGGGTTGTAGTCGGACAGTGGGAAGAGCAGCACTTACTGAGAAGACCCGCTCGGGATGGCCCTTGGCTCGCATGTTGGTGTCATGAACCTGCTTCAGCACCATCCAGGCCTCATCATGCTTCCCATTCTAGAACCACAAGTGCAATTAATTCCCAACATGCACTTCAGGGCTCCCAGATGCAGTGTTACAGGACCCATCCCTCCAGTCCGTCTTCTAGGATCCCAAGATACAAAAAGACTCCCAACTCCCCTGCAACCCCTATGGGGATACACATCAGCCCGAGCTGGGGTACAGCAAGGCATGATCAGACTTGGGCGAGAGTTGGGGTGGGGGTTTGCAAGGGAACAGATGCCAGCATAGGTCCTAGGTATTTCTTCAGTAAAACAGAAAGGAAAAACCTAAGATGTGGAAAATGATGGTCGAGTATGTGGCCCGAGACGGAGCCACATCCCAATCTGCGCTAGAGACAGGTATAGTTGGAGGGGTGGATCCCATCCTGAACCTGCAGAATCTTAAGCCACCCATAGATGGGCAGGTTTCCTGACCTCTCCAAACCCCTCTGGAGACACAGTTTAAGACAAAGGAAGCAAGATAAAGTCCCCTAGAGTCATGGGCACACGAAGGAGGAAGCGGTCCCAGGAGTGAACCAACCCCACAGTCAGCATCTTTGTCCCATCTCCACCCCACCAACGCAATCCATTCACCTCTAGGAAGAAGCGAGGACTCTCTGGCTGCGTAGTCAGAGCCCCGATGGCAAACACAGAGGGAAAGGCACAGACGAGGACGAAGACCCTCCAGCTGTGGAACTGGTAAGCCGAGCCCATCTGGAAACTCCACCCTGGCAGACAGTCACAGAATCATCAGAGAAGCAGGAAGCTGAGTGCTCCCATCACGGGGAACACAGCAGAGTTGGGAGGATGGAGACTCTGGGGGACTCCTGCTTACCATAGTGGGGAATGATGGCCCAGGCCATTGCAGCCGCATACACCCCACCGATCATCCAGAACATACAGAGCCAGCTCAAATGTTCCCCCCGTTTCTCCTGGGCCAGAAACTCCGAAAAATAGGAGAAGACAATGGGTATGGAACCGCCAATCCTGTACAGTTCAAAAATTAATATTAGAAAACAGCCATCCTTCCAGTCCTCTATCCTAGCACCCTGGGTCCTCAGTCCCTGCCCCCTCATCTCCACCTCATACATTATGTCCTATAAGCTCTTTTTGCCACCAGCCACCAAGTCACCATTCTTGGGATGGCAGGAATCAGGCAAGCAGGTCTCAGGGCAAGAAAAGAGCAAGCATTAAGCCTTGAAGGTGGCTAAGACTCAGGAGAGGGCAAGGCTGAGGCCCACTGGAACTCAGTGTAGAGTCTCAGAGACAGAGTTAGAGGTAAGTTGGAGGACTCAGGGATGAACCAGGCATAGTATTCTGCATGTTACCAGACAGGCCTTGGGCAGACATAGCTGGCCTGAAGATGGGGTGAGGAGTGGGAAAGGGGTTCAATTCACACATACACCTAACACTGTACCAAGTGTATATTACAGCAGCATCTTTAAGGGTTTAGGATGTGGACACTCACCCAACCCCAGAAAGGAGGCGGCAGAAGAGGAACGTGCCATAACCCTGGACGAAGGACGAGAAGAAGGCGAAGACACTATTGACTGAGAGCGAGATGAGCAGACACTGCCTCCGACCCAGCCGGTCAGCCAGGCCGCCCCAGAGGAAGGCTCCTACCATCATGCCTAGGTACACGATGAGGCCTGCAGAGAGGAAGAACCCAGAGGGACGTGAGTCGATATGCCTCAGTTCTCCCAATAGCTGAGCACTGTAGGGGTTAAAACTCCTGGAGCAGAAACTTTGAAGAGCCTTCTAGAAGCTAAGTCTACCCAAAGATAGGGGGTTGGGGGGAGATGGGTAAACAAAGATGGATCATCATTACTGCAGACCAGGGTTCAAAGGTAAAAAGACAAATATTTAAGAAAAACCCTCCCTCACTTTCCTCCCCTTCCCCCTCCCAACCCCCTTCCTCTCTCTCCTCTTCTCTTCCTTCCTCTATCACACCTAACACTCACCCCAGCTCAGCTAGAAGTAAAATGGATCTGCCTAGATTCCTAGATGCGCCCCCATCCACTCTACCCTCCCAGTTTGATTTTTTTTTAATTGTGTTTTTTTTTAGATGGTGACTCACTCTGTAGCCCTGGCTATCCCGGAACTCACCGTGTAGACCAGGCTACCTGGAACTCACAGATCCACAAGCCTCTGCCTCCTGAGTGCAGGGACTAATGGGGTTCATACACTTTGTCCCTGGCCTCCTCTCCTCTCCCCACAACCCAGTTGTGATGCCCTTAAAGAGATTTCTTGTTCCTTGGAAAAGGGGTTTCAATACAATGTTTCTCCTTTATCCTTTTAGCCCCAATACTTGGGGTCCTAAGATTCCCCTGGTTTGTTGTTTCTTTCCAAAAAACATATTGGAATTTATTTTTTTAAATCTTCTCCAAATTTTGCATTTTATCAATGCCCAAACCAAGCCCCGAGAGAGAGACCTGTTCATGGCAAAGTCAGCCCTCTATAATTTCTCAGTGAGCCTATGGGATTCCTCCTTCTAGATCCCTGTCAGGAAAGGCCATCAAAGACATTCCCGGTCCCTAGACACACCTATGTCTGAGATGTCCCTTCCTACACCACTCCAAACAGACCCTTCCCATGGATATCAAAGCATTTCAAAACTGTTGTTCTTGCTCTGCAGCAGGGAAAGGCAACTCAGTACCAGGATAGAAGGCTTTGAAGGTACACTGCACAGCAGCCCAGCCACTATGGCCATATCCAGCAGTTAGGCAAACTACCACCCACTCAGACACTATTAGTGAAAGCCCCAATCCAGCTACAATCCCTCTCTTTCACACACAATTTTATTTGCTCAGCCTCCAGGAGAGAGTGTCTGGGGTGTGTGTGCGGAGGGTCAGTGGGCCCTCTAGGTATATCGTGTCCAGCTATTGGGAAGAACTGGGCAGTCCCCAGCAGCAGGGTGTGCACAGGGTTCTTACCTAGCATGCCTTTGTTGGAGTCAGACAGGCACATATCTTTCTCAGCACTGGGCAGCACGAAGCCCACCACAAAGACCTCGACGCCATCTGCCATCAGCGCCAGACCCAGCACGAAGTAGAGTGTCCACTGGAAGCGGCCATGGCCACACTCCCGGAGGATGGTTTCATACTGCTGAGCCAATTCTTCCCGGTCTTTCCGTCGCTGTGCCTCCCCACGGCCTCCAGGAGGACCCTCCCCATCACTCAAGCCCCCTCTCACTCCAGCCAAGGGTGCCCCATCTGCCATCCGTTCGCCTTTGCCCCCAGATTCTGCCCTGGGGATGCCCTGATATTCCCCCTCGTAGATCTCATCATCCTCGTCGTGGCCCTCGGTGGCATCACTGGAAGCACCGCCTTCCTCCTCATCCTGGGCCCCTTCTCCGCGGTAATAGCCATCAGCAGGGGCAGGGAAGTCATCGTCATCATCTTCCTCCTCGAATCGGGAGTAAGACCTTCGAGAATACTCATCCTGGACCCTGTCCAGGCCCTTCACCACCTTCTTGGTTGCGTGCTTCTTGACTTCTTTGGCGATGTCTTTGGCCCCACGGATGAACGCTGCCCGGTCTCGGAAGCCTTCTTCCATGTTGGGCTTGGGCGCACCTCGCTTGATCTACCTCCCTTGCAGCTTCTTTTACAGCCTTTTGTTCAACGATTTGAGGAGTCAAGAAGACCCTCTCCCCAGAAGAGATGTGATCTGGTATCTTTGGGCTCAGAACAAGAGGAAGTAGGGCCTGGCCAGTGACGTCAAAGGTGAAGGAAGGGAAGAGTTTTGTTCTGCACCCAGTTCAATAGGGGTAGTAGGGGAGGAACCGGGGAAGCAGGGGGGTGGAATGGGAAGGGAGAGCCGGGTTGGAGAGGCTAAACTAAGGAGCCAAGATATCTCAAGGAGGGCTGCCTACTTCTCCAGGAGCCTCTGGAGACCTAGAAAAAAGAGAGGAAAAGGAAGCTCACTAGGCTAGTGAAGGAGGGCCAATATGGAACCCCTCTCAACCCAGAAACTGACATAGACCATGTGGAACAGGAAATGCCTCTACCTCAGGCCACCAGCCATCAAAGAGAGATGATTGGATGAGCCGACTGTGGGCCACCCAACAGACAAGCCCCTTGACTTTGACCTTGGAGGGTAGCTCTACAGGAGTGCTCCAGAATCAGCCTTCTGCCTAACCTCTGCCCACACCCAGTTCAGACCCTCTGCGAAGAAAACTCAGGAGAAACTAGAATTCCCTGCTCTGGTCTGATGAAAGGTTCCCGTTGAGACAGAGCTTAGGATGAAGTGCTGACGGACAAGCCCTCCTCCCAGGTTCCTCAGGCCACTGATGGCTCTGAAGGCGGGTCCTCCACAGTTCTTCCCTGGAGGTCTCCTCAGGAGAGATTTCTCCCAACTTAGCCTAGTAGGTAAAGCTCAGCCTCCAGAGTAGGAGAGACTTGGGTTTGGCACGGATTAAACAAGTATGACATGTCTCTGAGCACCCAAGCCTGAGCTCCCTCTTACTTAAATGGGGAAAATAAGGGTTTAGCAGCTCAAGGCAGATGTGCTGACCTCAGGCCCTGGCAGAGGGAAAGCTACGGGAAAACCTTAGCTCTAGTGTCGCCGAGATGAAAGGCACACAGTGGGACACCTTGCAATCCTCAGATGAGCCACCTCTGCATGTTCTGTAGGGTGAACAGCAAAAAGGGACATCATCAAGGAGAATGCTAGCCAGACCCAAAGCACGTGGCATCTGAAGTCCCCAGTCCCCTACTCGCTAACTGCAGATGGGCAGGCAGGTTGCCCCAGTTCGCCTGAACCTCAAGGTCCTTATATCTAACTTGCTGATAATTAACTTGGGAAAATCCATTTCTCAGTTGTAAAACAACTTCACAGTATAGCCTATGAATATTAGCTTGCTGCCTTCCCTATTGTATTGAGAAGGCGCGAACAAAGCAGGGAGGGGCAGTCAGCAGAGGTCGGCTGCTGATGCCCAGGAGCCTCCCCAGAACTCTGTGTTTAAACTAATTCCAGCAGCTGGAATGAGTTAGAGCCTCTGTAGACCAACAGGATAAGGATCTCAAAAGGGAGACCTGGAACCTGGGTAGAAGGGACAAAAAGGAAAATCATGAGCTAAGAAAACACAACTGCTATTCCCTTCCTTCAGAATGTCACATATAGGCCCCCTTTTGCCTGTGGGGTGGGAGGTCACAGTTTTAGCGAGTGTCTAAGGTCTATAGTGGTGCCATTCCTCCGGGGTCTCCCTTCCTAATCCCCCTTAATCCCTCAGGTTCTTCCTTAGTCAGTGACAGAAAGAGTCCACAAATACCGCATTGCGTAGGCAGCTGGTGGGAAATGAAAGGGGCCTAGGACTTCCCCTTAAAAATAAAAAAGACACCCCATAAAGGGAGGTAGAAGATAACCTCCTTCATATCAACAGAGGACACAGGCCTAGACTCTGAGCAAGATCATTCCCCTAAAATAAGCAATTGCTCCCACCTAGCCAGAGCCTTGACTAATCTCTCTCTCTCTCTCTCTCTCTCACACACACACACACACACACACACAC
>LOJH01050954.1:910-12592 GCA_001685095.1 Ellobius talpinus
CCCCCCTTGGCTTTCTTTGCTTTCTTTAAGGGATTTAAAGATTTCTTCCAATTTTTGAGGTTTGTCTTTCCCTCAACTTCTTTAAGGGAATTTTTTCATTTCCTCTTTCAGAGTCCTTATCATATTCATAAATTGATTTTTAAGTTCGTTTTCTTGTGCTTCAGCTGCATTGGAATGTTCAGGTCTTGCTGTTGTAGGATCACTGGGTTCTGGTGGTGCCATATTTCTCTTTCAGTTGTTGAATGTATTTTTACACTGGTGTTTACTCATCTTTTCTTCCAACTGGTGTGACTTATGCCCGTGCCTTGAAGATATGGATTAGAAATATGTTTTCACACTTTAAAGACAAAGATTAGAAGTGGGTCTTTCCATGTCAAATAATTTAGTTAAGAAAAAACCCACAGGTTCACCCAATTATTTGGATTTTAGTTGATTTCAAATATGGCCAAGTTAACAACCAAGAATAAACATTAAAATAATCATATTTTTGTCTTACAAAAATACTACTTTATATTCAAGGACTGACACAGTCCAGAGCCACTCCAACTCAACTTGTGGGGTTTTTTTTTCTGTAGGAAAATAAACAGCACTTGAGCACTTCTTGGTTGTGACAATATTCCCATATGCTCTATTTGTTCAAATACCTTTACTAATGTTAGTAAGGATCTGAAATGTACATTTAACAAGAATTACTTTTTTAAGTGTGTTTTTCCTTTTCCACTTTCAAAAGCACAGTAGTGGGTCTGAAGCTTCTTGATAAAAATGAAAGCCTAATAGAAGCTTCAGGGCTCTTGGTTCAGTGAGCTCATGACTCACTTCGTTCCAGTCCTTTCATGATGAGCACATTACAAAGCCCTATCTAGTATGCTGGCCTGTTGTACTTTATTCCATTTGTGTTTTCTCCTTGTTTTGTTCCTATAAAAAGTCAAGGCCTCCTATAAGTAAAATTCCCAAGGCCACAAGTTAAAGAATCAGGAAATGCTCAAGAGCCCAGAAAAGGGAAGGGAGAAAGCTGTGCACCCTATGCTGCATTTCCAGTTTAATAACAGCATGTATGAGCAGCTCAGTAAACACTGATGGGGGAGTTGTAGACAGGACTCCATTGGCAACTTGAGGACACTGTGTAGCTCTAGCTGTGGCTGCTGATGTAAGAGGGAAGATAGAGTAATGCTCTACTGAGCTTTCGTTATCTTGGAAAAGAAAGTAAATCTCCAGTTCCATGAAATAGCTGCTGTTGGGGCCTCTCATGCATGTTTGTAATCCCAGCTACTTTGGAAGCCGAAAGAGTACCAATGCAAGTTCAAGCCTAGCTTGGACAAGGAGAGTCCCTGCCCCAGTAAAATCAGAGGGCAGGGCATAGAGAGATGACTTAGAGGTTCAGAGTACTGGCTGCTTCTCTGGAGGATCAGTTTGGTTCCCAGAACCCAAAGGCAGCTCACAACTGCCCATAACTAGCTCCACAAATCTAATGTCCTAGTCCGGGCTCTGTGGGTACATATGCAATATGTATTCACATCTGCATCAATAAAAATAAAAGTACATTTTTGAAAGTAAAAAGAGGGCTGAATATATTGTTCAGTGGGAGAACACTTGTCTCAGTGACCAAAGGTCCAAGTTTAATCCTCAGGATTGGTAAAAGAAAAACTCAGAAGTAATTTTCAAGGACTCATGTCTATGGGAGATTATTTTGTGTGTCTTTATAATGATGGATAGTGGATAAAATAATGAAACTCTTCAAGAACACTTTTAAAAGATGCAGAAACCTTTACTTTTATAGCATTCTTTCTTATATATTGGTCATCAACTAAAGTAAAAGATAAAATATTAATATTATTCAGGGAGAAAAAATGTACGTATGCAATAGCTATTAGGAAGAAGCTGAGGAGTGGGCTACAATGCACCAATGCACACTTAGCCCTGGGCATTCCTACTTTTCATGCATACTTCAGTATGATTATTAATAGGACCCTATTTCTTCTGCAGCAATGTCTTAGTTCTAACAGTAAATCATATGGAGACCCATGAAAGGTGTCATTTACAAAGACCTGGATAGCAGTTTAGGGGGACAAAGATCACCAGCAGACACTGACTGGTCGCCACACTAAATGTGAGGAATTTTGTGCATATGCATCAAGGCCAGAAAGAAAATACAGGAAAGACTCGATAAAACTTTGGCAGAAGAGGTAATGTTAATCCTAAGAACAAACCACTTTTCTTGAAGTTCTCATGCAATGAGAATCATGCTTGTTTCCAGTTTATCCCAAGGACATAGCCAAGAGGAGCCTTGAAATATTTGACAAAGAAAAAAATGAATGAAAGGATACTAATGTATGCCTCCAAATATTGCTGTTGAGATATTGTCACTTTACCAGAGCATGTATGACAAAGTCTGAAAGCATATGGCAAGTATGCTCTACAGATAGTACATCCTCAAATATCAACTGTTCTTCCCAAAATTTTATAAGTGCTATCAAAACATCCCAGCACTGAGATCACAAGTGACTATTAAATCACTGATGCTGACTGAATGACATTTGGTTTCTGCCTCAATACACTGTCTTCCCTTGGCTTCTGGGATCTGAAACTGTCAGTTCTCTTTATGTCTTACTGGTACTGCTTCTCAATTTTTATTACTTTTCTCAGCTCTCTGGTCTCTGGGTATCGGGTGGTCAGAAACAGTATGAAAACACCTAGTCTTTCCCCAGTTCACACCCTGCTGGAAATCACAACTAGGTTTAAGTGATTTTATTTTGTGATTAAAGTCCAAGTCCATGTGCCTGCATCTTTCTCCTGAATTTTGCATTTATATTAAATAGCTGTTTGTGTCTTAGTTTCCTATGCTGATGTAACAAATCACTACAGTCTAATAACATGAAACAAAGAAATATGTTCTCTTTGTTATGAAATGACTCTTGGAGGATTAAAGGCAAGATGCTGGTAGAGCTGGTGGGCTCTTTCTGGGGGCTCTGAGAATCCTTTTTCTTCATTTTCTAGACTCCAGAGTCTGTCTGCATTCTTTGTCTCATAGCCCCATAACACTGCCTTTCTCTTCCAACCCATGTCCTTACATTGCTTCTTCCTTCTTTGGTCTCTTTGCCTCTAAGGAACAATGACTTACTAAACAGCAAAAACACTGAGATCATTGAGTCTGAAAATCTTGATAGTTTTGACGCCATGTGGGTTTTACCTTCCAAATGCAGCATTATCAATGAATTCTGTTGTTCTACTTTCAACATCTACCTGAACACCAGCAACTCTGGACCTCACTGTCCAATAAGAGTGCTGCAGTAGTGTCCAGATTATCTTTCTGCCTCACCATTCAGCAGCCTCTTCTCTGCACAATAATTTTCTGTGTTAATGAATCTACTCCCCTCAAACTCTCCATGTGGCTTTCTTCTGAGTATGAAAAGCAGAGCCCTTATCTTCGTAAGTTCCTAGTCACTCCCATCCTTCCATTGTTCCTCATGCCCACTCAACCACCATCCCCACCAGTCCTCCTTGTGCCAGCCACCTCCAGTTCCTGACCATTGGCACTAGTGAGTTCTCCAGGAATTCTGACTTTCTCACTCTCTCTCCAGTTTTCTGCTGGGCTCTGCTAAAATGTTATCTTCTTAGACAATTTATTCCAGACTCCCTCATGTGAAATAAGACTTCCTCCATTGCTCCTGGTAGTAGTCTTTAACTTTCTTATTCAGTCTTATTTTTCTCCTTTGTATAAACAGTGAGATCCCCTTTATATCACACCCCACTTCCTTCCTTTGTAGTATACCATTTAAAGTGTTCTTGGCAGGCCTTTATCCAGGCAGGCCCTCTGACTTTTTCTAATAATAGTACCCGGTAAAAGTGAACACCTAAGACAGTAGACATAAGCAAGAAGCTTTTGACTTGAACACTTTTTATGTGATAATAGAAAGTCTGCCACAAGAAGATTTCATCTTGTGCAATTCTATGCCAGATATGAACAGAAACTGCCTTAGGGTGAGACGCCACCAAGGAAGAACAGCCCAATTGACAGCCAACTCCAGTTTCTATACACAGAAGTGAGGCTACCCCTGACTGCCCAGCCTAGCCAAGTCATCAGATAACCCAACCTCCTGGTCATGGCTGCTGGATAAAATGCTGGATATTCAATTAAATAAGTGATTTTGCAGTATTTAGAAGCACATAAGATCTGTGGTAATATTCCAATGAGACTGTACCAAGAACATGTGTGCTCAATAACAAGGTTTTGAATGACTGGGCATCTCATAGGACTACTCAAAGAAGATGTATGTGTTTGGATAGAAACTGGCAGTGTAGGGGAGTTAGAATTTTAACATTAAATCAATGAAGGAGTCAGTCTTATAACTCTGTTTAAGTGGGGTTGGTGTAGGAGGTCCTACTGTCTCTGTGTTGCTTTTCTTGTATAAGGAATAAAGAAACTTCCTTGGCCTGTTGATAGGGCAGAACTTAGGTAGGTGGGGAAGATGGAACTGAATTCTGGGAGGAAGAAGGGTGGAGTCAGTGAGAGATGCCATGGAGCCACCAGACACAGATGCTGGGAATTTTACCCAGTAAGACACTGCCACATGGTGATATAGAGATTAATAGAAATGGGTTAAATTAATATAAGAGTTAGCCAATAAGAANGGCAGAACTTAGGTAGGTGGGGAAGATGGAACTGAATTCTGGGAGGAAGAAGGGTGGAGTCAGTGAGAGATGCCATGGAGCCACCAGACACAGATGCTGGGAATTTTACCCAGTAAGACACTGCCACATGGTGATATAGAGATTAATAGAAATGGGTTAAATTAATATAAGAGTTAGCCAATAAGAAGCTAGAACTAATGGGCCAAGCAATGTTTTAATGAATATGGTTTCTGTGTGATTATCTTGGCTCTGGGCAGCCAGGATACAAGCGGCCTTTCTGTTACATGGGGTCACCGCTTCCTGTTGAGCACATATGCAGACACTGAATCTGTTGAAATTCCCACATATGTTTTCAATTCTCAGACTTCTTCAGACAAATAACAGAGGAATATCATGATAAGGGAATAATCTGAGCAAAGTGTTGCTAGCTATTTGGTTTATGATCCTAGAATCCCCAGGTTGTCTATGAAATTTTAAATGGACACTTCAAAAGGGAACAAGAAAGTTACCTACAAGAGTGTTCCTAACCAGCAGAACTGGCTGGCCTGTTGGATGGGACAAGCTGGTCTATCTGACGGCTTTTAGGGGTCAGTGACTAGAACTGTCTTGAGTGAAACTGCTTCAACTCTTGACCCCTTCAGTCTACTCTTGGTCCAGCATCAGAGCCACCGCTTGACCACTGTTAGTGCAGATTTTGGGTCTATTCTGCTCCCAAGTCTCCAACAGTTTGTATCTGGCTAGTGTGACCTTCTTTCCTTTCTCTCCTCTTTCTAAGCACATGCTTAAAGAACACGCTTTCCCCATGTTCACAGAATGTCGAGAATGGCCCTCCACCGGTACCCCTCCTCCATGACTCTTCTTTCAGGATTCCATGCAGAGTTCTTCACTACATTTTTAAGTCTTTACTTTGATAACACCACTCCACAAACTCTCCTTCATGCCTCTCTTTCAAAGGTTAAATGTTCTCCAATACCCCTCTCTCTGTTTTGTCTTACTCTTTCATCTATGTGTGACTACTCTCTTATGTATCCAGCCAGTTTATTATCACTCTGAGTGGAACCAAGAGGAGGATAAAGCTGAAATAGGGTGTAGCATTGAGAAAGTTTGAGAGACCATGTGCTGAAAGAATACATTTATGCATTCGTGTTTTGTGTTTAAACACATGCATGTGGATATATTCACATATATAAGTCTAGCTCTCATTAGCACAAAACCAAGTCCTATGTTGGGTCATGGTAGTCATGGTCAAGGTAGCAATGACCACTTCTCAAACTTTCAATCTGTCTGTTCCTCCTACTGTTCTTAAGATTTAGTATGTATTTTATAAAGCTCTTACTATATAAAGTTTGATATAGTATAAATGCTAAAAAATCAACCCTTCTACTCACAGAATTGAGAGTAAAAAATGTGACTTCTGAAGGTTGGGAGGGTCAAGAAGAGAGAGCGATGGGAAGGGTGACCAGTGGGTGCTCAGCTACAGTTAGCTAGAAGCAAGAAGTGCTGGTGAGCTACTACAGCAGGCACCAGTGCTATCAGGTATGAACTCTGCCTTCCAGAAGAGTACAAGAAAGTTATTTGAAGGTTCTTATACTGCAGGAATGAAGTGTTTGAAGACTTTAACCACATCTAAACAGTATGCTGCTCATACATGTATCAAAGCATTCACGTTACCCTTCATAAGTAGAATTTTCGGTTTTTTGTGTATCAGACAAAATAAGTTCAAAAAATAAAGTAAAGACACAATAAAAAGAATAGAGAGAGAGAGAGGGATGGCAGTGAATGTGGCTACAAGGGGCCAACATGGGTGACAAAATTTCCTCTGTGGTCTGAGACACTGTCAACACCCTTGTTAGAGTTTTGTAGAAAACTAGTCAAAGGCACATGAGAGATAACTTGTTATTATGTGGAAAGGAATTAATATTTTCTTAGAATAAAAATATCTTTTAAAAATCATTACATTAAAAAAACACTTTCCAGCAAGCTATATAGCATGAGGTCAGTTTTAAAAATAGTGCTCATAAGTTATCAAAATACATGTGAAATTTGTAAGGTCATTTTAATCAGGCAACAATAAGGTAATCTTACTTGGAGGCTGAACGGTGATTATTTTCTCCTTCTCAGGCGAAAGCAGGAGTGAATGCATCCTTGGCAGACCCTGTCTTCATTTTACTGTCTGGTCTGAGAGTCTCATGTATTAGATTTAGTGAAATGAAATGGCCCCCACTCGCAGGAGGGGAGGGCAATAAGCATTAGGAAACTAACTGCCAAGTGAAAATTTAAATGGAATTTAAAAAATATTAAAAAAATACCTTTTTAAAACTTTAAGGTTTGTTATGTTAAAGTTGGTACAACACGAGGCTAATAACACTCGGCATAATCAGCAAGACTCAATTACAGAAACCCATAAATGCATCCTGGGACCACCGAGAGCTTTACCAATTGCTTTTCATAGTCCCTGAGTTTTAAAGTAGTCAGGCAAAATGAAGGGAAATAATAAACAGATGAGGCAATTTGACTTTGAAAAGAGTTAAGATAACTTAATAGGTATATTTTAGATAAAAGGAGGCTAAGGAATTATAGTGATTACAGGGGGGATCCAAATAGGTATCCGCAATGAGCTAAGGGGATGAGGAGAAACAATTTCCCTTCTCTGAGAACAGTAATAAACAGAAGCAGCAATCTTCAGAAGGGAGGAAGAGAAAGTAGCAGAGGTAGAAAATAGTTTCAAATGTGCTAGAAATAATGGCCACTCTGAGAAGCTACCTGAGGAGCACTTAGGAGTCTAGACACAGAAAACCCCAAGGAGAGGGAAACCAAAGAATGAGCCAGGCCCTCACCATGCCAGCCTCCTTGCTACAGCTCTGCCTCTTTCATCTGTTATTCCTGGTGCTTGAAGGCTGCAGGTGACTAGGCTAGGTATGTTGGTGACCACCCTAAGAGATGGCTGACCTAGGCTAGGTGTGTGGGTGACCACCCTAAGAGGTGGTTTGCATAGGCTAGGTGTGTGGGTGACCACCCTAAGAGGTGGTTTGCATAGGCTAGGTGTGTGGGTGACCACCCTAAGAGGTGGCTGACCTAGGCTAGGTGTGTGGGTGACTACCCTAAGAGGTGGCTGGCCTAGACTAGGTGTGTGGGTAACTACCCTAAGAGGTGGCTGGCCTAGACTAGGTGTGTGGGTGACCACCCTAAGAGGTGGCTGACCTAGGCTAGGTGTGTGGATGACCACCCTAAGAGGTGGTTTGCATAGGCCAGGTATGTGGGTGACCACCCTAAGAGGTGGCTGGCCTAAGCTAGGTGTGTGGGTGACCACCCTAAGAGGTGGATGGCCTAAACTAGGTGTGTGGGTGACCACCCTAAGAGGTGGTTTGCATAGACTAAGTGTGTGGGTGACCACCCTAAGAGGTGGCTGGCCTAGGCTAGGTGTGTGGGTGACCACCCTAAGAGGTGGCTGGCCTAGGCTAGGTGTGTGGGTGACCACCCTAAGAGACGGTTGGCCTCCGAGCAGAGTGAAAACTGCAAGTGGAGGCGTGAAAAGGTGAAGGTTCTGATGACATCTGATGTAATTATTGGCCAGTTACTTAACTACTCTGGTCTCTGTTTTTGTGTTTGTAAAATGGAGGTATTCCTAGTTATTGTGCAGGTTTATTAAGGCAGGAGTTATTCAACTGGGATGTGCTTGGGAATTCATAGATTTGGAGCAGGTCTGGGAACTTGAAAAGGAAATAATTATTTTTCCTATCCTGCAACAGAAATTTAGACTCTATTTAATATAATTTGCTGAGATTAAAATACAGTTACATCATTTCCCCTTCACTTTCCTCCCTTCAAGCCCTCCCATATACACGCCCAACTCTCTCAAATTAGTGGCCTCTTAGAATTTCTTTAGATTATGGAGGTTAGCAACAAACCACAGTAGAACCTGTCACTTTGTCAGCAACAGAGATCACAGATATTTTCATGTCATGTTATACATGTTGTAATTTTTTTTTAAAAAAACTTATACATTCATCACACTGAAATTATGGCAACAATTAAATCATAGTTTAGAGTTGTTATTTAATAAATTTTAAATATCATACATAAAATTATTTAAATTCAATTTAAAAAAGATAACTGACTTTTAATAAAGGTCTTCTCCTTATAGCACTGTGCTTTTTACTTTATATATTCCCTATTAAAGTTGTTCAGGGCACATGCAGTGGCCATATTTCTCTGATGGATGAATGGCAGCTTTATTAATGATAAAGATAACTGTCCCTGTTTTCATTCTTGTTATACTCACTTGAGTTATTCTTCTCTAGAAACTGTGAGTTGGGATTTTGTTTCTGTTCTATGATTTGTGAATGACTTTGTAAACTACTTGACCCCTCTTAGGCTCATGCCATCTTCAACAAAGCGGCAATTCTTTAAAAAGGCTCTGAAGACTGTGAATATATTCAAGACTGCATATATTCAAAAGTATACCAGATGGTTACTTTGTTCTATTGAGACTTGTGATTACTATCAACAAGAGTGACTCATAAGTAGAATATTAAGTCATATCCCAGGCAGAGTGAGCTTGAGAGAGAAAGGAAACAATTATGACAGGATAATGGTTAGAGACTAGACTATCTTCAGGAAATTGGTGGGAAAAACACTATATAAATGTTTTTTCTTAAAAAGTAGGAAAGAAAACACATTATTTTTCTGATAGTTGGCATCTTCTACTACAAAACCCAACAAACATGCCCTACACTGCTTTGATTATAAGAAACACATTTCCCCCCAATTTTAACATTTTGGGATCTGGAATGTGTCTTGTATTCCACAGGAAGCTAGCCAAACTCAAGCAAGGAAAACAAACTCTGCCATGAGTTGTTCCTTATTACACTTTCTGTTCTTGTTCAAAGTTCCTCACTGAGGGGAGTCACTGTACTCTGCACTTTAGTTATTTGTTCTTTTGTCAACACAGATCATTGAATTTTAGCCCTAAGCCCCTAACCATTCATTATGTTTTTCATAAACTCTTGATGAATACAGAGGATTGAATTTCCTGTGTGAGGGGAGCAATTGGAAGCAATAGCTCTTTAGGATGGATCCTTGATTGCTGAAGGGGAGTAAAGACTAGTGTCCTCAAGCATGCTTAATAGGTATCCCCTACCCAAGTTTAGAATCAGTCTGTCCAAATATCCATCACTTTTTTGGCAGAGTAAGTATGGTTTTGGAGACTTATTTTTATTTTTAAATTTATGATTATGTATGTATGCCTGTGTCTATATACCACATGTATGTGAGTGGCAGTGGAAGCCAGAAGGTGTCAGACTCCTTGGAGCTAGAGTTATGGGCGAGTGTCATCCGGTGTGTAGGAGGCTGAGAATCATACTCTGGTCCTTTGGGAGAGCATCTTCAGCCTCAGGGTGACTTTTAGATTTTTTTTTAAAAAAATCTTAGACAAAATGAAGATGCAGAGAAAAGTGTTTTTCAGTGTGTCTTGTGATCAGACTGTCAACAACAAAGAAGCATTCTCATTACTTTGTTAAATCCCCTTTGCTAAGGCGTCCCTGCTTATAACTAATGGGTTTCATAGTGATCTTCAGACTCCAAGTTCAAAGTATCTAAACATGGGTTGGTTCTGTCAGAGGCCATGGATATACACAGCATGTGGCAATTGATAATTCAGATGTCAACCCACGAGAGGAGTGGCTCTGATGGAGGTTAACCCTGTCCAGTAAAGCCCTGCAGGACCATCAACTCTGGAAACTGTTGCTCACTTTTGCTAAAGCAGCATGGTGTTTCCCCAATACTTGCATTGCAGTGTGTAATCTCATGTGATGTGTATATCTAATCTCATGATTACATGTCAGTCTTATGGGCACATATATCTGTGGGTCATCAGGGAGATGACTTTTCATTTAGCTATATAATTTTGATGTATATAACTGGAACATAGAAAATGTACTGGGACGTGCTTCATAACCAAATCTATTTGTCCCCATGAGGACTGTAGAAACTTAAAGGCCTATATTTTGTTCTTTTGTTCAGACTAACTGCACACAATTATCTCACTCTCACTCCAGCCCAAGTTCAAACTAAAGTTTTTTGTAAATAGATCATAAGTTTAAAACTTTACAGCTGTGCACAAGGTCAGAGTTGTAGATATTGAACCAGGTTGCTACACAAAGCACCCTAAGAAAAGCATGCCAACTCTTCCCTTGTCAGTCTGATAACAATAGACCTATGTCTCAAAGTTTGTCACTGGGCACTGGGCCCTTCCCAGTCTGGTCATGGTCTTACTCCTGTAACCTTGGAACCTTGTGTTGCCATGGCAATGACTCGGTTCCCTATCGCTTACCCTAGGAATGTGCTGTTGACCCATGAGAGGTAACTCTTGGAATATTTTGTTTTTATTGCTTCAAGGCTCCTGTAAAGAGAAGAGTTTTCAGGCTAGAGAAGAAGCTGGAAGGAATTAAAATTCAGACAGGAGAATTAGAATAGAAATAGAACAATAAAGGGACTGGTTCAGAAAACCATGTGTGAGAGAACTCATTTGTTCTCAGATACCCAAAGAGAAAGTCCTTTTTTACTTTTTATAGCTTCCAATCTGAGCCCCAAAGAGTCTTGGGGAGGACCCCAAAGGCTGTCATTAGATCCTAATGGCAAAATTGTTAGGGATTGTTGGTTAAATACTACTACTACTGCTGCTGCTGCTGCTGCTGCTGCTGCTGCTGCTGCTGCTGCTGCTGCTGCTGCTGCTGCTGCTGCTGCTGCTGCTGCTGCTGCTGCTGCTGCTGCTACTACTACTGCTACTACTACTACACTACTACTACACTACTACTACTGCTACTACTACTACTACTGCTACTACTACCACTGCTACTACTACTACACTACTACTACTGCTACTACTGCTACTACTACACTACTACTACTGCTGCTACTGCTACTACTACTACAACACTACTACTACTACACTACTACTACTACTACCTACTACTACACCACCACTACTACTACCACTACCTACTACTACACTACTACTACTACTACTACACTACTACTACACTACTACTACTA
>LOJH01050956.1:0-12591 GCA_001685095.1 Ellobius talpinus
AGAAGAAGAAGAAGAGAAGAAGAAGAAGAAGAGAAGAAGAAGAAAAGAGAGACAGGGAGGGGCCCCAAGAGAGATACTTGGCCAAGAGAAAGAACAGACAGATTCAAGATGGCGGGGAGGAGGGCAGGGTCTCCGGGAGTGAGCGTGGCTTGCCTCTTAAAGAGACAAAAAACGTAACAATGATGGAAAAGGGCTGTTTTCTGTATGATCAGTGGCAAAATCCAGGTTTGAGTTTTTTGGGTTTTTGTTTTTTGTGGGGTTTTTTTGCCAGCCTTTTTATATGTAAAGCATGTTACTTAATCCATGTTTCTTTGAAAACACAATACAACCAGTCTCACAATATGAATATTTGACTGGAGAAGCATGGTTGCTATTATTTACCTACTTACATTAATGACCCATTATTACATATAAGAAAAAAGTAACTTTCTTCATCAGCATCCACTGAAATTGGTAGACACAGGACCCCATGAAGAGAGAATTTCCTGATCAGTATCACACATAGCACTGGTTTTTCTCATAATCTCAAAAATATATTCAGTAACTCAGAGGAAGTGAAAAATACCATGAAAAGCTGCAGGCAGGAGACAAGTATGTGCTAATGCACCACTTACTGTTTGGAGAAAATGTGTTCTCAGGGCAGACATAATGGGTTATTGGCTCCATGTTTATTTACAGTATGCAGGCTGCTTGGTGTTAGTGTTCTTACTCTGCCCAGTGTAAATGGAAAGAATCCACTACATTTTCTCACCTACTTAAACAGGGAATGCACCTTTGGAGTTAACTTTGGGTTAGAGGTTGCCATGTAAGTGAATAACCCCAAAAGGTACTTCCTGTTTCCTGAATAAAAGAAGGAATCATTTGTGGCCTCTGCTCCCATCTGAACTGACTGCTTTTGGTCACTTAGGCATGTTTCCTTATCAATAAAACTAAGCAGACACATATTTTAAAAATTTGACAGAAAATGTCTACTGTTCAGGTAAGACAGTGAGCTCAGGTTTGTGATACAGAAACACTTATAATTAATTCAACTTAGACTTCCTTAAAATAACACTGATAAAGAATGCCAGTGTCAGCTTTCACAGTGTGTGTGTGTGTGTGTGCTTGGTGGGGGCGGGGTGGCTCTTATAAGGTTTTCTGCAGCCGGAGAAGTCGGTTTTCATTAGAGCAGTGCATACATATAAATGTGTTTCCTTAACATGGTTTTCCCCAGAGCAGGGTATTTGGTACTGCAGTTTTAGCCTTTTGGTTTGAACATCTTGACTAATAGTCACAAATATGAGCCAATGACTTGCATGTCAAAGAAAACCATCATCATGTAGTCATCAAAGAGCTGGGTGAGTGCCCTCCAGAGAGCTCAAAGGCCATTGTTGTACTTTATTTATATAGGTTGACTGATAGCACAGATCCATACTCATGCCTAGTGTCTGTTTAGTTTAATTCAAGTTCATGTTTTCTAGGGTGAATAGACCAGTTTCTCTAATAGTTAAAGCTGTGGATGTTTTCAAGTCCCTTAGACCAAAGGTGCTAAAACACTGCATTCCAGAAGGCAGTGGTTGCATCTTGCTTCCTTCTAACCTTCCAAATTGGCATGTAAGTGTCTTCTTGCAGTCTGCCCATGGAGCTTCACTTCCCCAAGGCCCTGTCCTTTGCCCTGATGTTCAAATGGGGAGCAAAATATTTTTCAGGGTTAGAAGAAGGTGTATATAGAAATATATTTTATGACAGCTTATTAAAACATGAAATATTCCCTAGATCTTTTGCTCTGAGGGCCTGGTAACTTATAACCATGAGCATATATAACATCGATAACTGGGCTTCTAAGTCTCATTTTCTATACAAGGGTCTAGGGCTTATTACAGAAATGGCTGACTAATGAAGGGCTAATGAAGGAAAAAGCAGATGAGCTTGGAACATCTTTTCATGCCAGGATGTTAGGAAGTTTCCTGGGAATAGCTTTAGAATAAAAAACCTGCCAGTGACTTCTTCACCAAATGATCTGGTCCCTGGCAGTGGCATCCGGATGAACTGAGTCATGTGCACCTTGACGTTATGGACTGAGAAAGATGTCTCACTAATTAATTTAGTATTAGAATTTAGACAATTGCCAAACAAAGGTACTTCAGAAATACCATGACTTAAAAATGCAATCCTGGCCCAGTTTCTGTTGCTATAAGAAAATACATGAGGCTGAGTAATTCATAAAGCAAAGAAATTCATTTAACTTCCAGTTCTGGAGGCTGTAAGTCAAAGGCAAGCCAGGACCTCATGCTGTGTCATAACATGGCAAAGACAGACAAGGAAACTGTGGAATAGAGAGGAAAGAGGGGGCAGGCTGGCTTACCACAGCATCCCATTCTGATGGGAACTAATCACAGCCCTGGAGAATTAACCCACTCTAGAAAGAAGACATTACTCCCTCTTTAAAACCTGCTGGCCAGGCAGAGGTGGCTCACGTCTTTAATCCCAACACTTGGGAGGCAGCGGCTGGAGGATCTCTGTGAGTTTGAGGCTAGGTTGGTCTACAAAGCAAGTTCCAGGACAGCCGGGCCTGTTACACAGAGAAACCCTGTCTCAAAAAACCAAAAACAAAAAGAACATGACTGCCTCGGTCCCATAGCACCTCATCCTTGCCCATGAGCACCAACTTCCCAGCATGTCTCAGCCTCTCTCATGAACACCAACTTCCTAATGTGTGTGAGCTCCTGGGGATGACAAACCAGGAAGTGATCCTCTATGCTCTTAGGAAACAAAGGCACATAATCTCTCAAACTCATTCAAATGGCTTAAATATGTATGTGTAGTTCTTGAAAGAAACTAAAATGCAAATGGTATATTTTTAACAATTTGGCAAGTGTAGATAAAGTCAGTGAAGTTAGTACCCTCCCTTCAACTTTGAAGCTTGAAGTTATTTTTCAGTTATTAAAAATAGACTAAAACAGCAAACACACATTTAAAGTTATCTTCACTGTAAAGCCAACTTAGCAGAACTCTGAAAAGCATCCCTAGGCAAAACTAGAGAATAGGTCATATTTCCTCAGCAAAGAGACTATAGACATCCTTTAACGGCATTCATGTTCAAATTACAAAACGTATAAACGTGTCATAAAGTTTCCCAATTGCTCGTATATTGTGTAGACACACCTGTATAAGTTCTGTGTTCATCCTGAATCCATCTATCTAAAGATGTGCCTGCGTACTTGTGTGTATGTGTGCGTGTGTTTCAGAATTCTATGCTGATGCCGATGATAGCGTGCTCCAACACCCTGAGCCTCTGTCACCTGAACAGTGTCTCAGCCACGGGAAGTCGGCTTTAGTCAGCTCCCTCTGCCCATCTGGCTCTGAATCATTGGGTTTTCCTTTGTCTCTTTTCCTCTCCATGAAAGTATAACTTTGTGGAAATATAAAGAACAGTGGAGTGATGAATCCCTGATATTGAGACTATCCAAAGAATATTGTCTTACTGATGACAAAGAAGAATAAACCACGCTATTGTACAAAAGCTAGCTAGCCAGATTCCTGTTTTGCCCCCCACCATTGTTTTTGCTCTCCAAAGAGAATTGGAGTTGGAAGTAGAAATAGGCAAAAGTCATCTGCCAAATGTGACTTCTTACTGCTCACTTTAATAGACATTATATGTAATGTCAAGGCTGGTTAAATAAACAAGATATATCCAAGTGTAATCAGACAGGAAATCGCTTTGTGTATTGTCATAAAAAGGTCCTCTAGGTATAGAACATACTATCTACACTTTTTCTGCAATTTTGATATCATAAAGGGGAAAAATAAATGCTTATTTGCCTTACGTGTATTGTGCTGGCTAGTTTTATGTCAACTTGATACAAGATAGTCATCTGAGAGGGAAACCTCAATTGAGAAAATATCTCCATAAGATAGGGCTGTAGGCAGACCTATAGGGCATTTTCTAAATTAGTGATTGATGGGGAAAGGATCACTCTAGGTTGGTGGTCCTTAATTCTTTAAGAAAGCAGGCTGAGCAAACCACGGGGAGCAAGCCAGTAAGCAGCATTCCTCCATGGCCTCTGCCTCAGCTCCTGCCTCCGGGTTCCTGGCCTGTTCTGACTTCCTTTGCTGATGAACTGTGAGTGAAATAAACCCTTTCTTCCCCCACAGTGCTTTTGGTCATGGTGTTTCATCACAGTAATAATAACCCTAGTTAAAACATATGCCAGATAGCTCTGAAAAGAGACACACTGCCCATGGATATTCGAAATTAGTATTTGGTGTTGAGACATTTTCCTTTTGTTTTTGCCTTATAAGACAGAGTCCAACACTGTAACTCACAACAGTCCTCATGCCTCTCCATTTCAGGAGAAAAATTATTACTTTCATCATAAATAGATGTTATAAATATCTATAAATTTAGTGCTCATAACAAACAAAATATACTGAAAACTTTTAAATGTGTGGCAGGGACTTACTAAATTACACAAGCTGGCCTTGACCTTGCAGTCCTTTGCTTCAGCCTTCAAGTGACTGGAATACAATTCTGTGAAAGGCATGGCTTTCACTGGTGTTTAATTCTATGGAAATTACTGTCCTAACATAATAACCCATCAAACACAGAGATGACCCCTCTTCTTTCCATGTGCTGCTGAAAAACATTACATATTCCATCTAATTCAGTCAGTGTTGTTTACTTATTAACTTGGCTTCAAAAAAAATTGACCAACTTCCTTCTCCAAGTGCTTTTGACAGCATAGGGGAGGGGATAATTAATGAATGCATGATTCCTCTGCTACCAGAACGTTAAAGTGCTAAAAGGTAAAGGGATGATTTTAGTGGGCTCTACTACAAGAGCAGTTTGGATTAAGATGTCATGGGAAATAGAAAAATTAAACATATTCCAAGTTAACTAGTATGAAATTCAGTCTTGCTGTGATGTGGACTATCAGAAGTATCGCACGAAAGCCTTAGGTATCCAATAGACTATAGAAGAGTGTCTTTCCTAAGGTTGACAGTCTTCATATATTATAGCCAGGTTGTTCTTGAGCCAAGATCTCAGACCTTCCTGTAAATAGGACTTTAAACAACACATGGTAATTTTCTTCCCCTGATAGTTTTCTTGGTAGTTAACAGCTTTATCTGTCCACATGCTTTTTAGAGTAGGACAAACAGAATCCCTCCAGACTGTCCAAATGTTTCCTTTTCTTACTACTCCTCGCCAGAGTCAATGAGAAATGCAAACCTAAGATAGTCTCTGGCTCAGGTAGTCATCTGCAATAAAATTAAGAGAAACCTCTGCATCTTATTTGCATATTTCATCGTTCTCCTGTTTAACTTCCTCTTTGAAGAGAACCATTAATTGTTCAGATAAGCATTGTTTACTCAGCCAGTACACAGTGAATGAAAGTGTTCTCTCCTCCGAATCATTTGTGTATTTCTGTTAACAGCAGTTCATTTTCACGGGATAGAGTACACACCATTGCTTCTTTGGGGATAGTTTAGGTAGCATTGAGAAATACCTGCATGGTTTACTAGCAGCCTGAGTAACTAAGTAGTGACTTGTTGGGACTTCTCTGCATCTGCCCTTTCCCATCCTTTTTCCAACACATCCAGATGAATAATAAACTAAATCCTCCCTTGTGTGTGCATTTGACAGCCCTGGGCACTGTCTGGGTTAACAGTACACACATAAGCCATCATTGTTTGCATGATACACCCCATTTGGGTATCTGGGCTGGATAATATGTGTTCTATGTGGGGGTTGTGGCATCTATAAGAAGATGGTGCTGCAGCTGTGTGGGACTCTGCCCATCACAGTCAGGTTAGTATTTTCTTGGGTTGTAGGACTGTTGGGCTACAGAGAGACAGACTTTGGATTAGTGCCTAAAGTGTTGTCTCCTCATGTCTGAGATATACACTTGAAGAAATGTCTTTTTGCCTTGGGAAAGGAAAGACATAAGAGTTTTAAAAAGACAAAGACAGTATTCATAAGCACTTCATTCATCTGCTGTGGCTTCTGAAAGCATGTCTCCACGGCCAAGTGTCCCAATTACAGAGCAGACTCTGTGTGACCCGTTAGGTTTTCCTTAGACAGTGGGATATGATCACACAAGACTGATTGCCAAAGTTTTATTTCGGCTCAGATGTGGATAAATGCAAGAAATCACTTCCTGACACCTTTTCCCTCTGACTGCCCCACCCTAAAAATCACCATTTTGAAGCAAGTCCTGGGATCTACAAAATGTTCTGCCTATTCCAGGTTAATCTCAAGAGTGACTTTTTATGGCTAGTTTACAGTCCTTAGAGCAGCAGAGTTATGATGGAAACACTGTGACATCCTAAGCTGTAACAAAGGAGCTGTTCTTGAAGATAAATGTAACTTTGTGTCTGGGAACCTAAATATTTCCTCCCCAGATGATTTAGTGTATCTTTGTTTCTGTCCATCCTAAGCCTTTTCTTTTTGTGCATCCCTTCATCTCTAAGTTACCTTTTTTTTTAGCCATTTTATATCAGTGTTTTGTGATGTTACAAAAAGCAAAATGTGTGAGGTCAAATTTTCCATTACATAACTCAGCAGGAATGCCAGGGAACTTGGCCAAACTAAAGCTACAAAAAATAGAAATTACAGGAAAGATGATTCATTAGTCAACAATTGCCTTCCCGAGAAAATAGAATTAGTTATATGTAGTTGATTTGGGGAAGGGTATCAGTTCACACAGACAGATGGGAGAAGGGAGTAGGGGACAGTATTTTATGACTGTATAGCATGGTTTTAAACTTCATAATATTTGAAAATGTAGCATCAGGGGAAAGAAAGCTCACTCTGTGCCTTAATTTCTCTCAGCATCTCCCTACCCCTTTTTACCACATGTTGTCCCTAGTTATGATTTGATTTTATGCTAGAGAGACTCAGCCTGGGTAAGAGGAGCTATGGCTTCTCTTCCTCCCTTTCCTCTATTGTCTGAGCTGGCTCTCTCCTTTCAATTCACAGTAGGTCTCTTTCCTCTTCCCCTTTGATTTCTTTGATCATAAGGTCAAAATCACTGTCCTTTCAAATATTGTAAGATTACTAGAAATCCTGGAACTTGTTTTTATTACATATTCAAGGTCCAAAATTATGGCATCAGATGGTAGAAAATTTAGCATGGAAGTTAGGGAAATCCCACAGACTCCTGACAGTCTTAGAAACAGAACATTGTGATCATAGCACTCAGTGCTATAAATGCCTACTTATGGTGAATCTTCTTTAAAAGACAAAAATCTAGTAAGAAAGCCAGCCAGTAGCAATACCCAGTAATAGATACGATGACTCTATTGTCTGACACTCCATTAACCATCCAGTAAGACCATGATTGTAATTAAATATTAGCCTATATCTCCAGCTATTCCCAGATCTATGTGCACCTCTGGCTCACCAAAGAATGAAAATGTTAAGGCACTCTTGTTTTATTTTAAATTTTTGGAAATTGGCAATTTGTGTGTGGTTTAGACACTATTAGCTGGATTACATAATTAACCATTCCTAACCATGCTGGATGATACTAAATTTACTGAAGAATTTTATTTCCTTTTATGGAGAACATGAAAATATCAAAACCAGGTTTTTTTTCTGTTTTGCCAAATAGTTGATAACCCAGTTTTATTACCATTTCATCCACACAAAGGGATTGCCGCATGAGAAATAAACCTTTTAAAGTTACTTATACTTGGATGTTTCTTGTGCAAAGCTGAAGCAAGTCAAGGAAAGGAATGTACTGATAATGAGAAACCGAGCCAGAGTCCCCAGGACTGGAGAATCGGGACCAGTGGAACAAGTCTACACTCATCGCGGAAGAATGTGAAGTCTTGTGCTTCAGTAGCGAAATACCTGTCTGAGAGAGCAGCACATGGGGACAAGGAGCAGCATAACCTGCACGAGTCATGGCCACTGTGCTTCTGTCCCCACGGCTTGGCCTGAAGATCAGTAACAGACCACCCAGCAGAGGATGCTGAATTGTAATGATGGAAGTGAGTTCCAGGGTCTCAAAATGAAAATTACTATTCCCCAGTCCTCACAGCTCAGAGAAACATCTTTTCAAGCATTTTCAAAAGTTTGTTCTTTCCTCTGTGCACCCTTCCACCCCACCACACATATACACACACATGCACAAATGTACACACACTACACACACGCCATATCACACACAGCAAACACATACACATGTATACCCACATCTCTCTCTCTTTCTCTCTCTCACACACATAGGCACAAATACACACATGAACACACTACACCTTATACACCACACACACATACATAACACACGCACACCTACATCATACACACATACAAGAAAAGGACTTTTATAGAGTAAACTGTACACTGTTTTCTTCCCTTGTTTTGTCTTTTCAAAAATCTCTCTGTTCATGTTTCTAGTTAGATTAAATAAAGATTTTTATTATAAGAGTTTTATGTCAAAAACCCAGCTCTAGGAATTCCAGTGGACCAGGTACTGCCAACTAGCTCCAATATGCCAATTAATGAGATGGAAGTATTGAAGGCAAGGGGAGATATTTAACCGATATAGGTATAGTAAGAAGACAGAGGACCAGCTTCCTTAACCCTGCCTTCCAAGGGTACTGGCATTAACTTCTAGGTTATATAGGAAAAGACTGAAGTAGTAGAGGATAAGAAGCATGCACAGAGAAATGGTCGAAATCAGAATGAGGTCAGAGAGAGCACTGACCAGAAGCTGTAAGAAATACCCTTTTGCTGAATTAGCCTCTATTAATTAATTAATTAGCCTCTATTAATGTCAAAAGCTGTTAATGCACCTATCAGATCTGTTGCTTCTAGAAATCTAAAATTTTCACAGGAGAATCATGCAAATCAAGGGCCATGGTTGCCAGTGGAGGGAAATGCTCTGAGTTTCTCTCATTGCACATCTGCAGGCCCAAGTCAAGAGTTGTTGCATTTTAGCAAAAACAGCTTCTAAGTCCTTCTTGCAATTTATTTGCTTAATTCCTGAATCTCAGTTTGTTCAGACTTATTGCTGCTCAGCAAACTCTAAGGTCTCCTTTCTCTTATTCACAGCCCTTCTTCTCCCCTGGACTATCCATACAGGCCAGTAGATTCTGGTTATGTCACGTGTGGTCTAGGAGACCAATTCCCTGCCCTCCTTACCATTTCCAGCCCGTCTCCACTCCTTTTATCCATCTAACTCTCCAACCATGTAGGTGAATAAGGACTTTGAAACTTCAAAATTTTACATCCCTAAAGCTTATGGAGAACCCTTTTGCTTTAAAAGATACTAAAAAGTAACATGTTTGGGGTGGGGAGACCTGTCTGGGCCTGGTGAGGCATGTCTTTAATCCTAGCACTCCAGAGGCAGGAGGATCTCTATGAGTGCAAGGATATCCTGGCCTACATAGCAAGCTCCTAGAGAGCCAGGACTACCTAGAGACCTTGTCTCAAAAAACCAAAAGAGAAATCAAACTAAAATTTTTGCTCAAATCCTATGACTTGAAGCAAATTTCTTTTGTTTAATGATGTGAGAAGTACCGACTGAGTACTTCACGTGTGCTAGGCACTGTGCTAAGCATAATGGATACAATATAAATTTTGTCTTTGCCCTCATCAGATTTGTATTCAGTTGGGTAACTCATAGAGACACAACCTTTAATAGGAATTATATAAGTATTTCTATGTATATGTGTCAGAAAGAAGAAATGGGAGAAAGCTGAGTTAGAGGCAGAGAAGGCTACTCTGTAATAGTTAAGCTAAGGTTCCCACAATGGGCAGGTGCTAGCCAAGCAAAGAGGATAAGGTCCTCATGACTGTAGAACAGCCTGTTCTAAAACACTAATGCAGGAGAGAACCTGGGACAAAAGAGGAGCTCAGAGGCTGGAGCCCTGGAATGGGAGGAAGGTAGAAAGATAGCATCAGATTTAGAAAGGTACTTTAGGCACCAGCAAGAATTCTGATCTTTCCTAATAGCAAAGATTAGCCATTTAAATTACACACAAATACGCACGAGGCACACACACAAGAAAGTCTCTGGTTTTCACTGTGTTGTCCAGGATGGGATCTTAGTTACAGACTCAAGCGATTCTCCCGCACATGCTTTCAGAGTAGCTGGAGTCTAGGCTACATTCTGTATGGAGTGAGCTACCATAAGAACTGAAAAATATTTGGAATGGGGTTGGGTAGCACAATGTGATCATAGTAGTGCTTTAAAATGACTCTCATTGTATCTCATCAAGTGGGATGATCCAAGACAAGTTCAAGGGAAGAACTGACAGCACTTGCTTTCTCTCTGGATTTGTAGCATTGCAGAGTAGGAGGCTGTCACTTAAGACTTCCACTCTTCTAGAATGAAGTACTGTTTCCTGAAGGGAGAATTTGCTTCTCAGCAGATGCAGTGGTCCCATGTTCAGTTTGTTGATTTATGCAAGTGGAGATGTCACAAAGTCATTGTGAAGAGAGATCCTTAGCTCAGAATATATGTCTAGGTTGGGACCTAAGTTGGGTAGCAGCTTACAAATATTTAAATGTGAACATGGATGAGCTTAGGAAAAGATCCTGGCTCCAGGAGAAAGGTCAGAACTCCGTCAGCCCTCTGTAGCCACAATGGTAAGCGTGGAAATAGTGTTATCTGTATGTTAAACAGGTTGTGGAGTCTTAACAAAATACAGCCTATTATCCAGCTAGTAATAAGTGTTTGGTATAGAGTAATTATCACAGCATTTAACAAAGTCTTAGAGCCTCATTCTGTGGGATAAGATGACATTGGTTGACAGGAATGGAGTTCTAGTAATGAGTATGTGAAAAATCGAACATGTGTCTATAAGAACTGAGATAAAGGCACTGGCTTTCAGTATATCCATATATACAATTTTTCCCTAATTTTCATTTTCCTCTTGCAAACAACCTTCTATTATTCTGCTCCTGAAAAATCTGGGGTTTTCATTTTCTGCGGATGAATCATTGGATCTCTGTATGGCTTTTGAGGCTGGGTGAACAGGTTTCTGGGTTTCTCACTGCTGCTGCAGTGGCTGATTGATTTGCTAAGAAATATCTGGGTGTTCTTTTGTAACATTCGCCTTAGGAAGGCAAAGCCTTTCCATTTGCAGACAGCAGCTTTGTTGTGAATGTGGGGCGACCACAGAGCTGTAACACACTGCACATGTCGACATGACTGTCTAGGCCTCTTGGCATTACTAATGATGGTAATGATCCCACTTGGTGCAGGCAGACCCTCCCTGGAGCTGGTGTCCTTTCTGCCTAGGGATGAGGTCATGCGGGGTGGGGGAGGAGGTGGAGCTGGAGAGGATGAGAAAAGAGAAGGGGAAGTTGTCCCTGTCTGCATTCTTGGTGGAAAATGGAAACATATTTGCCACATGCTTGCTTTGTTAATTTTTTAAGGAAGGGGAATTAAAAGACAAGGGAATAGTAAGGGACTGTGGGAAGGCAACAGATTGACTCTTACCCCACCCCCCGAGGCTGCACAGCTGTCAGTATTCACCAACACTGCCCAGGAATCTTCTAGGACGCTGGCAATCCTCTAAGTCCAATCTCCCAGATAAGTGAAACTGCTCAGAGCAGGAAATGCCAGCTTTTTAGATGCCAGTAACTACTGTATAATTGCTGACTGTGATTCTAGGCAATATACTCCTTGTTCTGCTCCAGGTGTGCTTAAACCTTCCTTGTTCTGCTCCAGGGATGTTCGGGATTCTCTTTCCTTGACTGTGAAGTTAAAGGTATCTGATCATGCTTCATCATTATCAAAGTTGTCAGCGAAAACCAATAAGCATCCTTTCTGTGGTTCACTAGTAGTCCAGCTGGTGCACCGCGGTATCATTTCTAGAGCTTGCATACTTAGTACTTACTGGCCTGCAATGCCCTGTAAGTTCTCAGTTTGGCATGTTGTTGTAGTAAATAGTTGATGGAATTGCGCAGGGAGAGAGGGCTTAGGACCAAAGGGGAAACACTCCGGCCTGTGCGGGATCAGTCCATCAGTCAGCCACTTGCCCTTCTCTATTCAGGGCCAACCGTGACCAGCTGGAAGATGGCACTAAAGCTTTGCAGAAATCTTCCGAATGCCCCACATGGAAAACAGGGCTGGTTCACTTTTGTGTGCTCAGTGCTTCATCCGGGTTCCCCCACGCAGGGAGGGGTGAATGGGTAAGGAGCCAGTTTACCTATTTTCCACATTGTTAATAGCTGCAGCAAGTGAATGTGGGGGCCACACCCCTAAGTGCTAGAGAAGGGGCTGTTGTTAAGTGATCGTCCATAATACTGACTCCTGGCTTGATTTTTCAGAATGTACTGTAAATAATACTGTCCCCAAGTTGCAAAGGTCCTAAATCTTACCCCCAATTTTTTTAGGCCTTAGTTTGGGCGTTTTTGTTGTTTTGTCTTGTTACCAATAGGATGGGAATAATGATCCGTTCCCTGCCACCTCCTAGGATCATGTGTAGGATTAAATCCTAAATTTATATATTTAATAATATATTAAATATATTTAATAATAAATTCATAAGTGGTAAGGGGTCATTGGGAATTCTATGTGTTTTTAAAAAATAAAATGAATGGGGCTGGAGAGATGGCTCAGAGGTTAAGAGCATTGCTTGCTCTTCCAAAGG
>LOJH01050957.1:0-12591 GCA_001685095.1 Ellobius talpinus
CATGTACTGGCTGTGTGGGAGCCTAGTGTGTTTGGATGCTCACCTTCCTTGACCATGTTGGAGGGGGGAGGACCTTGGACTCACCACAGGGCAGGGAACCCAAACCCTGACTGCTCTTTGGACTGGAAAGAGAGGGGGAGGATGGATGGGGGAGGGGGATGGAATTGGGAGGAGGGGAGGAGGTGGAAATTTTTAATAATAATAAAAAGTTTATATTTGATTCCATCTATCTCAAATTTGTTGTTTCTAGGTTGAAAATTTCACCCTATAAAGAACATATCAAGTGAGCTCAGAAAATAAAGAATATATTAAATAAGTTCAATATTGTTAATCATCTCTCTAAAATATGTATTGTATCCACAAACATATCAAACAGTTGGCCTTACAACATTATAATGTTACATGCGACAATCATGTAGACTAATCAGAAAAGTATATTGAATACCATTTAAGGGTTCAATAGAAAAAAAGAATAGCATATTGTTGAATAAAACTAAGAAACTCACAAATCCATAATATGTGTAAATATAACCACAGAGAGAGTAGATTTAATTCAAATTTTTCCTCCCTAAGGAAGTTACGTTCAACTTCAACAAGGTTAACACAGATATGGTGTTAAAAGTCATCTGCATTTCTTTTGCTTTCATCCTTGTTCTACCTCTTTTTCATGGTGCTCATCTGTCACTCTCTCCTGGAAAAATCTTCAGGAATAGTCTTTTTCTTGTATAAATACAACCGTTGTTTCCTGTATCTCTGCATTTTGAAATGTCAATTTCTGAAACTTTTCATATCTTTATAAAACAAGTGAGACTGTGTGAGGGACTATGATGTGTGTGAGTGTGTGTCTACTTGTGTGTGAATGTACATATATATAGAGGTCAAAGTTCAATCTCAAGTGTCTTCCTTAATCATTGACTACTTCATTTTTTGAGACAGTTCTCATTGAACTATAAAAGGTGGCCTACAAGCACCCAGATTTTCCCTGTCTCTGTCCCAGTGTTGTAGTTACAGGTTCATTTGGCTATGCACAACTTTTTGGGGGGTGTTCATTATTGGATGTCAAATACTCAGGCTTAAACAGCCAGGATACCATTCACGGATCAACTCCCTAGCCCCTAAAGCAGTTTTTGTCCCCTTTATTCTCTATCCTAACACTCAGTGACAATATCTCGTATTAACCATAATGGGTGCATTTATTTGCTCCTCAGAAGCCCTTTTAGTAAGCCCCTCTTTGTTCTAAGCAACATACCTGGAATGATGTTGAAAAACTAGACAAGATAATCAAGATTTGTTTTTAGTGTGAAAGATAGGCAAACAAGGAATTCTATGTGAGTGTGGGATTGCAACAGGTAAGGAAGAAGAGGTGAGAAACCATCAGGGTTACTTGTCCTAAGGGTGGAATAACGCTGTACAAGGAGACTTCTACAGAAAAATAAACATATTGACACTGAGAAGGGTTAGAGTTGCTACTGCAGTGAATTCACAGATAAATGAATTTGATAAAATGGGGATGAGTGTTTTGTTGCTTCAGTTAAAACAATGAATATAAAGAATATTTTATATTAAATTATAAAATATAAAGAAAAATTTTAAGTAAAACAATGACATTATGTGTGTTATGTCTACAGAAGCCCATTGTATAGCTATAAGCAGCTGGGAGACAAGTGAGCAGAAACTTCCAAGAGCACATGTACAATGTGGTCAAGAATCAAGTCATTACTAAGTATCTACATGTCTGAAAATTTAATCATGGTGGACAAATATAAGATCAGAACAGTTATCCATGAGGAACAATCTTGAATTAATTCTGAACCATTGCTATACAAAAATGAACATAATTTAATCATCTTTTCAAAAAGAAAAATTGAGGGTTTTGGTATCTGAAAAGGAATCAAATTATAATAGTCACTTTGATGGCAAAAAGCAAAAGTTTTTGAACATAAGACTTTTACTCTTGACCACAATACAATGGCCACAATATGAAGGCTATACTGAAAGTATTACTCATACATTTTAAATAGTTAATTAAATTACCAATGTTTTCTGCTATTAGAGCTATCAATGTTGCCCTTAATTCTTTCGATAGCAGAACATAAACGACATGGATTAATTTGACTTTGGAGTTCATGTCTTATCAAATAATTCTGAAATAAATTTAAATTCCTGAATATTTCTGAGACAAATATCATTATTTTATATCATTCTCATTGTGCATAGAGATATTATTTTATATTTATCACTTAAAAAGTAACCGAAATATTAAGTTAACCTCAAAATAGTGAAGGTATTTAATGCATGGCTAAGGTATGTGTGGAATATGCATGTTCCTTATATTTAAATGGCTAATTCCATTCTTGTCTTCTAGTTCAAATTATTTTAGTATAAAGAACACAAGTTTTGGCCTGGACCCTGATATACCAACAAAAGCAGAGTGGTGTCATAATAATATGCATAAAACCAACACCGAAAAATACAACTGTACTTTATTCAGGCAATACAACCATTGCTCTACTTATCTGTGGGGGAACATCATTCATGAAGAGTATTATCTGCAGGTCCCTAAAATTATCAGTCTTAATTTTTAGCAAAGCCAAGATTTTCTTTGCTTTCTGCCAGATATTTCTTGAATGCAATTCTGCAATGCATGTATTTTTGGCTGCCATATACTTTTCCCAGATTTCTGTAATATCCTAAATTATGCACATTTCCACTTGAACCCACATGTTATGCAGAGCCTGGGCTTCAAAGTAGGCTTCAAGCTGCAAGTCTGAACACAACCCAGAAATCAGTGCTTTTATACACCAGTAGTTTTTACTCATGAAATCCCTTGCCTATTTACTGCTGCATGATTGAATACTGCTTCTGACCTATAGAGTGTGGTTCCCATTGCATTCATAGCAGCATTTCAGCTATTTTCAGAGACTTTCTCTATTTACCATGAATTGTCATCTATAGTGCAGATTCACAGATATGAAAAGCAATAGTCCTGCCAATTCACTCTTCTACTCGGTAGCATATGCCTTTATGTTTTTGCCAGCAACACAGTGATAGATGGTTTGATTTCCATATGACTGAGCTGCTGTGAAAGTTCTCCTTCTATGCTTTTGGGCTCACATATCTTGACTCCATTCCTTTATGAATTTGGCAGAATGAAGCCCATCGAATAGTGTTTCCAATTTCTTCCTAGAAAATTTACTGTTCCCAAGTGACCCATCTGGAGACACCAAGATATTTTCTAAGAATCTTTTCCTCCCTTCCCCAACCCCTAACCCTCTCTAATTGGTCATGTTTCATGACAGAATATGCCTTCATCACTATAGGCTCTTCCTCAGATTCAATATATGCATTCAGTGCACACCACAAATCATAAGTTATATCCATACTTTATGATGTGGAATTCCCCTCTGTATGCTCTGACAATCATTGGTTAATAAAGGAACTGCTTTGGGCCTATAGCAGAGCTGTAGGGTAACAGAGCTACATGGTGAAAACTAAACTGAATGCTGGTAGAAAGGAGGCAGAGTCAGGAGAAGCCATGTAGCTCTGCAGGACACATATGTCAGAACTTTACCCAGTAGGCCACTGCCAATACACAGATTAATAGAAAGTGGTTAAATTAAGATGTAAGAGTTAGCCAATAAGAAGCTAGAGCTAATGGGCCAAACAGTTATTTAAATAATAAAGTTTCTGTGTGATCGTTTCAGGACTAAGCGGCCGGGAACTAACTAGATGCCTCCTTAACACAACTTTATGTTTCTCAAATTGGACATCTCAGGGAAAATTAATTCATGAATTCATGCAAAGGGAAATTGATAAGAGATTCAAATTTTAAATCATGGCAGGGTGTCTTTAGTCACAGGTAAATGTTTCTAGGCTCTTAGTTGAAATGTCAAAAGACTGAGTGTGTTTTTCTTATGAACAATCTCCTTGTTGAAGCAGTTAGATGAGTGTTTGATTATATGTGATCCAACCTAACCACAGGGCATATAACTTCCTCTTTCTTGAGATACCTCAAATGGAGAGAGTTATTTCTGCACTGGGTTGAGATGTTCAAATGTGACAATGTGCCTAACATTTGACCATTTCAAGGTAGATGACAAATGCAAGGAAGTGTTAGCTATCGCCTGTATCCTGTTGCCTATTCTCAACACATCTCTATTGTTCAATCATAACATTAAATAAGTTGTATATATAATATTACACCTATATGTATATGACTAAGTTAGAATGATCGTGACCCACTATTTATTTAACAGATGTATTTTCTCATGGTTTCTACCCAAGTCTTCCCACAGTGTGTAAAGAAAATTGATTAACAAGCCTAAAACTGAGTAGAGGGTGGAGTGGAGGCAAGAAATGACAGGAAGTTACTCTGTGAAATGACTCAGCCTCTCGGTATAATTGGGGATCTGGGGCCATCTCCTAATTTGAGAATATGATCATATTTTATTTTTTTGCAGCTGATCTTTTAAATTAAAAAAAAACAAGCACAGCTGAAAAACACATGCAAGTTTTGGTATTTTGGTCCAGCAATATTCAAGCGTATCCACAGTGAGGGTAATTTTCTGAAGCTGCCTCATTAATGAGCTCTAGCCTCTGTGCGTTTCAAGAAATCATGCTGCACTCTAAGAGAGCCATGGTTTTCTGAGTACTACATAAGGTCATGCCATAGAAACAGTGCCTTTCCTCAGGAAGTGCCAGTTTTCATAGTCAGGAGCTTCCACTGTCATAAGGAAATGTACTGCACATAAACAGAGTCATGACATGTCCTCCTCTCATCTTGCTTTCGTTAGACACACTTGTTACAACCCTTTCTACTTCAAGGTATGATTCGAAACCACCACTGCAAGGGTGGGCATGACCTCTCCACTTCAAGAACTGTTGGGGCTTAGTTACTGTTAACTGCCTACCATACTGGAAATTTGAAAATAGAAAAAAAAATAAAACAGGTAATTTGAATTCATTGTCACTACAAGAGGAAATTAAGATCCGCAATGATGTCATGGAAGCCAGTATCTCTCTAGACATCACTCTGGAAAGGAGTGACACTTGTGTCTAACAAGCTTCAGGCTCAGTGCACACCCTGAAAGAAACATCACTGGATACAAAAGGAACATGGTGTTCCAACCTTGCAACCTAACACATACATCTTTTCAAAGGATTTTAATTAATACCCTTAACCAGGTTCTAAATGCCCCCCCCTTTCTTATGCTTGTGAACTAGCATGTCTACTTTCTCTCTCCAGCTCTGGGATGCCATTTTAAGGAGACAGTGGCCAGAAATATGCTTCAGCTCTATTCATGCAGCTGCGACTCCCAAGCTGGAAGAAGGAAATGTCAGTAATGCAAAAAGCAAAAGGGGAAAGGGAGCCATTGGTGCTGCTAGTGCCCGACTCATTAGCATGGACCGTGGTTGATTCTCCAGAGCAGAGAGAAGCTGGCACAGATGCCTGGCAATGCATGCTCAGCTCGATCAGGGAGAGGAATTGATCATTTGAATAAGAGAGAAAAAATGTTTCTTGCTGCCTCACTGTGTCTCTTCATGTGTGCTGCTACTGTACTGCTTTAGGAATAAACATAGTGTGTCTATTTTTAGGGCAAATGTGCCTACTCTGTCTTCGCCAACTCAATCTTTCTACACGACTAATTTGCAAGTTGAATTATCTTGGTAAATAGGCTGACTCACTTGCAAATAATATGCAAAATTTAGCTATCCATTAGGCTGGTCTAGGGATTGAGGTTCTTTTGTCTTGCTCCAGTTACTGAAGCAAACTGCTTTAATAATAATAGTAGTAAAAATAGTCATTCCAGGTATAAATCGAACCTTTATATAAAAATTGATTCTATGTATTGAGCTATATTGATAGGACAGTGTATTAAGTCAAACAAGCAAATGAACTATAGATAGACCAAAATATTATAGTTCAAGTGTGTATGGATATAAATATATATTGCATAAATATACATATTATTTCTGTAGTGGGATAATTTATATTTATCTTTCCTTTTATCAAATAGATTATATAGCAATCAGTGTCCAGAATATACCTGGTTGTGGTTCCTAAACCATGTTTAGGATGAACATTCTGACTTTTTCCTGATCCAATCTCCATTTTTATGGTAATTCATTAACAAGCAAGCATTATCTATACTTCATAAGTATAGGGAAATAATTTGTTGGTTTGGTATTATCTGAAAGTTTTTACCTATAGGCATAATGATTGCTTTTTAAAGGGCATACACTGTTCAATCAGCATTGTGTAAACACAGCAAAGTTAAAAAGAAAAACATGTGCTTGAGGACCTAAGAGTGACCAGGAGAGTGGTGCTATGAGAAAAGTTGAATGTGTGTATGTGTGTGTGTGTGTGTGTGTGCGTACGTGCATGCGTGTGTGTGTATGTCTGTGTGCACATTCACCAAGGCCAAGATGTGGAACATGTTACAGTATCAGGCACACGAACAGTTGGTGCATGATAAGAAACAGGCTGTTGTCAGGGTGTTGTTAGACATTATTTTACAATAAGTGTTCCGCACACAACATACCAGTTTTCTGTCAGTGCTTGAGGTACAAAATTCCTGTCACCTGCTTTACTTGAGCCAGGATTCAAAGTAGAAACTTTCTCATAGGAGCATGGGAAGCTTGTCATAAGCACATTTTTTGCACTCCCCACCATCTGGGATTCCTTTGTAATCACAGTCACTGGTTGTGAGTTTCTCCCTCTCTCTCAGTTCCCAAGGGATCAAACTGATGCTGCCCCCTGCATCAGTTTGATCCCTTCTGGCCCCTCTGCAATATGAAGGACCCTTCTGGCCCCTCTGCAATATGAGCTGCCTCACCTGCAAACAGAGAGATACCAATGAGTTGGATCTCTGCAAAGACATAAAAGATCCATGCTCTTGCTGTGATACCTCTGAAATATGCTAGTAATGGCATCTATACTCCTGAGGAGCTGGGTGTTTTTCCTTTTTTTTCCATATGCTATCCTCACTCCTAGGAATATTTTCTTAATTGTCATATCATGAAATCTCACTCTGGGTCTCTTCTTGAGTGAGAGAGGTGAACCCTGAAGCAGAAAACCTTGAAAATCACCACGCAATTTCATTTTCCCTCCTCCAACACAGAATAAAATGTTAGAGCCCTCCACAATCTTTCTGCAGTAGAAATCATTAACAAACAAAAGAGAAGCTAATACAAAATTGTGATCTCAGCCAGCATGATACCACCACACTGTCCACAGGCTTTACTGAGAGTCCCCATGAAGATGAGAGCACAAACAAGTCCAGAAAGGTCATCTTCCTGCCCATTGCCCCCAAGTTGTGTTCAAATGATCTAAAGACACAGGTCTTCTTCCTGAAACCCAGGGTGTCAGTTATACAAAAAAAAATTCACTTACCCATTACAGTCCCTTACTCCACAAGGGTGTAAATAATGTCAGAGACACAACTAATAGTACAGTTCAAGCATGGCAAGCCATACTTTGATTTGGGGACTTCATAAACAGAATTCAAGAAATTATCTACCATCAGCTGTATTAATGTGCAGTCCAGTCTGGGCACAGCAATGGAAGGAGAAGGACAAAAGCACCTGACTCAGAGAAAATGATAACGAGGAGCTCAGGGGTGCCAGGAAGTGAGATGCATGAATTCTGAACAGAGTAGTTATGGATACGTGTGACCAGGATGCTGTTGATGAAAAAAAATTCCTTTCACAGAAGAAATGTGAGCAAGTCCTATCAAGTCAAACACCTTCCAAACTGAGAGCACGATAGAATGCAGAGCAGCTGCACAGTAGAGCAAATGTAGGGAGCAGAGGCAGAATAAGTTCACCATGATGGAACCTTCTGGAAGACGAGAGTAGGTGGAGTATAGATTTTGCAGAATTCAATGAAGGCACACTCTTTGTCACAATTTCATTGTGACTGATATTCCACTTGTCTGGTGGTCATAGAAACACAAATTTGCAAAGGAATAGACTCTCAGCATCCCTTCTGTGGGATGGTGTCTGAAATTTCGCCTTCACAGCCAGGTTTCACAGATAGAAGGTAAATAATATGATGTAGTTACTGCCACTGTAGACTAGAACAAGGAAATGGAAAAAGTAAGGAAAACCTAAAATAAAGTTTGCACACTCACATCTTTGAAGGCCTTGTCAGGCATTTGGAGAGGTCCCAACTGGTAGTGAACAACATAACAAAACACGTGAAGAAAATACACCTCACAATGTAGGAAAAAGAAGTAGGAAATATCTCTTATTAGCATTAAGTGTATATTTTTTAGATAATAAAAAAATGAATAATCTAAAATTAATACACAAAAATCTTTAAAGAAATTATATCCAAGCACAATATAAAACTAAATTAGTAGAACCTGAAAAAATTGTCATAAAATCATCTGATAATGTCAAAACTTTAAAAAGTCAAATTACTAATGGGAGCAAGAAATTTTAGAGACATGGAAATACCAGTAAGATAAATTAAAGGAAAGACTAATTTTAACAGCCAACCTAAATAGATAGATGTAAATTTCATCAATATAGTCTAATCATCTTACTCTTGTGATAGAATGGTTATATTGATAAATCATATCGACTTTTCGCCTCACCATTGTATCAGGTTTTTCCGTACATCAGATTAGTGATGGCTACAGCCTAGCAGAGTAACAAAACAGAATATGTAATTTGTAGAGCAACCATATAAGTTTTCATGCTGTATTTTATCAATAGGTAGAAGAATTTTGGCTGCAAAGAGTCTTATTAGTTAGAAACTATACCAGGAACAAAAAGCTGAGAATTCAAAGGAATGCCACACATTTGCCTTGGAAGAAATCAGAACCAGGGGCTTTCATTCTCTGAAGTTAAACACCTTTGTCAAGCTGGGAAGAGGGATCAGCACTTTAGAGCACTAGCTGTGCTTCCAAAGGACTCTGATTTGATTCCAAGGACCTGCATGGAAGCTCACATCTGTCTGTAACATAAATTGCAGGGGATCTGAAGCCCTCTTGAGGTTTCTGTGTGTACTTTGCATGCACATAGTACAATGACATAGATGCATATAAAACAAACACCCATAAACACAAAAAATTAAAACAAAAACAAAGAAGGAAATCCAGTCCAACATATTGATTCAATGGTCTGCTTTGGAAAAACAAATAAGCAAGCAACAAACAATGATGAGCACTAAAGTAGAGTATAGATAAAAAGATAAAGAAGAGAGTATTGTAGAAATTATCAAATGCAGTACTCATTCTGTAATTCAGCACAGTGTGTATTAATTTATTATAATAAATTGGTCACAAGTATAGAGACACATTTTAAGTCATTTTTTGTTAAACAGCTATTCTAAGGGATTCATAAGCATTTACTTTTTTCTTCCAATATACATCAGACTTACTGTCAGATAATTCCAGATGCCATCCAGATGCTGCAAACATATGAACAAACAGCAATGGATACTGTCCTTGAAGATCTCTTTCTTGTAGTTTCTTGCCCCCTCTTGTGAGTGAGTGAGTGTGTGTGTATGTGTGTGTGTGTAGTACATATGCACATGTACACAGATATTAAGGGTAAATGTGTGTCAAGGGTCAGCCATATTATTTTCTTTAGCTACTTCCCCTGTTCTAGCATGGCTGTGTAGGCTAGACTTACCCATCTGTTTCTTCCTCTGAGGTCCTAGGACAGCAAGGCAGTTCTAACAACCTGGGCTTTTCACATGGATTCTAGAGACTGACCTGCAGTTCTGGTGTTTACGAAGCAAAGGTTTTCCCAACTGCCACCTTGCCAGCTCTGTATGGAGAGCATGTCTGAATGACAGAAAGTCCACTGAACTAGAACAATACAATTCCAGTTAAAGTGAACTGGAAGTAAAGCCCAGCCGAGTACATGAAAAAGTAGATCCATATCCAGACAGACTGACCACAAAAGCCTTCTCTGATGAGCTGAGAGGAGATTTTAATGAATGTGGCATGTTGGTGTCTAGGTGAACAGAATCACAGAACCAAAAGCTTGGCATGATAAACATGAAGCATGTTTAACATGACTGTGACCAGCATAGAATTGCTTGGGCATGGTGTGTGATAGTGGAAGGAAATCTAATCAGTGAGGCAGCAGTAAATGGAAGAGCTTTGTGATAACACACTTATCCTCACTATGATTCCACCTTGTGGTTAGTTATTGTCACATCCCACCTTTCTACACACACAAGCAGAAACTTAAGACATTTGCTCAATCTGACACAACAAATGACTTGCTGTTCATGAGTGACTACTATATGTGTAACCTGCTTTTTCTATGCATACCCGTACACATTATATATGTCTGCATACCAATGCTGATCCAAATTCTGATCATTATATCCTGAATTTGGAATAGTTTTATACATGAATCTCTCTCCATATTGCACATATATATATATATGGAATATTTATATGTGAATATATTACATATATTTAGTTCTAAAATCTCCTATTGCAGATTTAGCTCCATGAACTATATTTATGTGTCTTATTTTAGCTTTATAATAAATATAATTTTATATATAATATCAAATATAGTTACAATTTCCCAAGTTCATCCCTAGCACTACTGAATCTGACTTGACTTCAATGTCAAGTAGCTCTATTGAAAATACAAATTATATACAATATTATTTCAATGACAAATATATCCAGAACTAAAACTGAGATGCTACTGAACTGCTTCCAACAAGAGAAGACACTTCTTACTCAGCTAGGGATTACCTTACAGGTTGATAGAGATGTCTCATGTAAGTGTTGGAATGCAGGCTGATACATAGTACAGCTCCAAGCCTGAATAGAAAGTTCTTTGGATATCCTTCAATAATGTCTTTATTAAGTTCTACATGAGACCTGTGGTTGCCTTTATTGATCAATTATATTTAACAATTCCTAGATCATAATTTCACTAAAGAAAGCATTTTCTTCATCTTTTTTTCATGTAGCTACTCTCCCACAAGATACTTAATACGTGCAAGTTTGAATAATGGATCAGCTTCCCTCTTGAAGATAGTCTTGATTCCTGAAACTTTTGCTGAATATTAAAACTGTTGCTTATATTCCACATGTAAGACCTCTGAGATTTTCCTGAGTTATCTTGCATAGAAACTTTGTTCATTCACCAGTTAGATAAAAGGAAGGACCACTTGGCAATTTGCCAGTCTTCAGCCCCAACGGGCATTTTTTTTTTCTGGCCTGTGGGGTTGGCATTAAAAGTAGAGAGATGACACACTACTTTGTGGGTTCACTGGTTACACCTCAATACTTTCATTTGAAGATAGAAATTCCATATCTAAATGATTACATCCCAAAAGTTAATTTAATCATGTTGTATAATCTATTTTGTCTACTTAAAATGCATGAATATCCAAAGAATTGGAAGATGAACAATGGCATGATAGAAAAGATGGAAAAGAAGAGGAAAGAACATAAGCACTGAAAAGGAAATGTCAGGCATGGGGGAACAACCCTTTCCTCATCTTCTGTCACTTGTATGGACTTTTACATAGTTCAGGAAATATCCCAGAATCTGTTCCCTGCATATATCCTTTGTACAGTCTTTGAAATTCAATAGAATCTCAGGACTTCTAAGCTGGCTTGCCAGGTAAGAGTGTTTTCTTGGAAACCCTAATGAGCTGACATCAGTCCTTGGAACACAAGCTAAAATGATAAACAGTTCTTTGACTTCTGTATGTGCAAAGTGGCAAACACACAGGCATATATCATCATCATAGTGATAATAATATGCATGTTTTAAATCTAGTAAAAGAATAACAAATGCAACTACTAAAATCAGAAATTGTACCTGAAATTATTCTCATGATTTTAAAGAACAAGAGAATTTTGTTTGTTTTGAGTTTTTCATTTATCTTAAATACTGACCACAGTTTTGCTTCTATCCTCTCTTCCCATTCCCTCCCTCCACCTCCCTTCTACCCCTGCTCCTGCATTCATCCACTCCACCTCCTCTGTTTCCATTTAGAAAGGGGTAAACCTCCCATAGCAATCAACAAAGCATTCCATATCAGGTTGAAATAGGATTAAGTTCCTCCTCTTGCATCAAGGCAGGGCAAAGCAACCCAGAATGAGGAATGGGTTCACAAAATCTAGGCCAAGTGCCAAGGATGGGTACTAATCCCACTAATAGGAGCCTAACAAACAGACAAAGCTACACAACTGTTACACACATGCAGAGGTCCTAGGTAGGTCTCATGCAGGGTCCTTAGCTGTTGGTCCATAGTCAATGTGCTCCCAAGAACTCAAGTCAGCTGTCTCTGTGGATTCCCCATCATGACCTTGACCCCCCTGACTCATATAATCCTTCCTTTTTTCTTCTACAGAACTCCCAGTGCTAGGCAGTACTCTGCATCTGCTTCCATCAGTTACTGGATGAATGCTCTCTGATGATATTAGAGTAGTTACCAGTCTTATTGCAGGAGATAGCCAGTTCAAGTATGTACGAGGTTCTTCTTTCTATGTGTTACTTTCATCGGTCAAAAGAAATTGCCTTGGCTTTTTGATAGGTCAAAATTTAGATAGGTGGAGTAGACCAAACAGAATGCTGGGAGAAAGAAAGCAGAGT
>LOJH01050958.1:0-13366 GCA_001685095.1 Ellobius talpinus
TCCAGCAACTGATGGAAACAGAGGCAGAGACCCACATCGGAGCACTGGACTGAGATCCCAAAGTCCAGTTGAGGAGTGGGAGGAGTGAGAATATGAGCAAAGAGGTCAAGACCATGATGGGTTCATGGGTTCACCTCCTGAAACAGTCTACCTGAGTTAATGAGAGCTCACCAACTCCAGCCGGACTGCGAGGGAAAAGGCATAGGGCCAAACTAGTTCCTCTGAATGTGTTTGACAGTTGTATGGCTGAGGCGGACTGAGGGACTTGCAATGGCACCAGGATTTGTCCCTACTGCATGTGCTGGCTTTTTGGGAACCTAAAAAGTATACATTCTCTTTGGATGTATACTTTGCTCAGCCTAAATAGGTAGCCTAGATAGGTAGGGAGGGCCTTGGACCTTCCCCAAGGCAATTTGCCTTATCCTCTCTGAGGATTGGATGGGGTGGTGTGGGAGGGTGTGTGGAGGGAATGAAAGGAGGGGAGGGAGTGGGAACTTGGATTGGTATGTATAATGAAAAAAGATAGTTTCTTTTTAAAACATAAATAAAATAAAATAAAATAAAATTCTATAAACAAACAAACAAAGAACTAGTCAAGGCCAAAGGGGTCAACTACCTGACTTGTGCTTGTCTGGTCATCAGCTTAAATCTTCTTATACTTTCTATTACTTTGGTTACTGTGAATGGGGCTTTTTATTTGATTGCTACTTTTTTCTTTTACCCTTATCTTTTGAGTCAGTTTTATTCTCATTTCTAACCTTATCTTAGTTAAGTTTCATCTGTTTTTGTCATACAGGGAGTGTACTTAATCAAGTGGAACTCAGCTGCAACTGGTGTGTCACTTCAGTTGAGTAACTTCGGTAGTAACAGATGAGATCTTGCTTACTTCTGACTCCTGCGTGCTGCCCCCAGTTATAAATATTTAAGGTTAATTGCTCATGGAACTGTTCACAGTACCAGTTTAGTAATTAACTGCTTAATAAGTATCTTCCTCTTTTTCTTTGGGTTTGATAGCAATGAGATCAAGAATATCTTTTGTTTCTGTATTTTAGAGATTCTATTCTGATTATTAGAAACTCAACATATATAGGCTGAAAAATAAGTGAATGAATAAATAAATGCACAAATGAGTGACTTGAATCAAATACTTAGGGTATCTACTTTACCAGTGACTGTGCCAGTGTTTCCATTTTAACTTTATCTTTTGTGTACCAACATGGTAGGGGCATTAACATGGAATCTCATTTAGAGCTGAGCATGCAACAAGCCCTTAGTCTCTGCACTGACTACTGTCCCATGTAAAAAGAACTTGTCTGGCCAAGGTTTGAAGCAGCACAGATCTATTGGAATAAATATACATTTTTAGAAGGCAGTTTGACAACATTTCTAGTTAGAGAAATAACAATGGCAAGTTCTATGATCTCCTGAATGATTGACCTTCGTCCAAGCTTACAGTTGTAGACGTGAGCTCGTTCTATGGAGCAGGTCTCATACAAAATCAGATAGTGTTTGGTTTCCCCCATAACAGTCATGCTACTATTGTAACAGTGGGCACATCTTGTCTGGAAAGTCAGTATTATAGCATTCAGATGTTACACTAATGGTGTTTCTTCCCCTGTGGCCTGCATACACCTCTAATACTATGAAAAGTGTCCATCAGGGGAAAAGCTTTCAGGTCAGTCCTGTGTTGGTTTCTCTATGTTCTGCAGTCAGTCCATTGTGTTTTCACCAACAGGGTCTTCCCATCTGGTTCTGGTGGGCAATGTAACAATGCCAGTAGCCTGTGTTGTTATAGGAACTCTGGGAATTCCCTCACCAAACACTCATAAAGAAGTATCTTGCACTTAGCACTGAGATTTTCACTTAATATCCTTTGTCTTCTGAGGGACATTGTACACTCACAAAGGTACTTGTATTAAAGTTACTTCTTTTAAAAAAATTCTAAAAAATTAGTTTACAATTTAGTGGATTTCCACAAGGGTTTTTCATAATTTTAGTTTTGGTTACCCTCTCTGCCCATCCTCTTCTCTGACATCCATGTATTTACTTGCATAACACAGGAATAGCCACAATCAAGGGCTCTGAATAATAAAGTAAATTTGCAAATTTGATGGTATCTATGAAAAACTTTTAAGTCAATAATTCTACTTCTTGGAATCTCTCTTAAAAATTCAAAACCCATATGAACATGAATGGAAAGGTTGTCATTAATATTATATTACTGGAGAACTAAAAAATCTACCTACAGTTTTCAGCAGGGGACAGGTATAACAGCTTAATTTATATTTATGTATGTCCTGAAGTGCACTTCAGTTATTAGACAGGAGTAAGATACACATCAACAAGCTTGTGAGCTTCAATTCAACACAGACTTTTTCTTTTCCCTAACCTATCACCAGAAAACAGAAAATGGCCTTGTACATTAATTCTATTTAGGTGAATTAATTTGATTTGCATTATGAAAAGTTATCTGAAAACATATGAAGTAAAAATAAATTCAATTCTATCATTTGTGGGGAAACATCTAATTCATGTTCAATGAAATAAATGTATAAGTAAGGAACCAGAATGTTGCTCTTTAAGCTGCTACCAAACATTCCCTTTGAGGGTTGGGAATTAAGGCGAGAACAGTCATACTTCACGTGCTTAGTTAGCTATTGCTTGCCTCTTTTGGAACAAGTAGGTATTCATGCATCATTTAAAAATCATCACGATTCATTCGAAAATCATTTGAAATTATAATATAAAGTAGGGCATTTATATTTTGAACAGGGAATAGTAATATTAGCTAAAACTGTGTGCTGATCACGAGCCATTCACTTTTTAAATAATTTGCCTGTATTAACTCACCTATTCCAGGCTCTTTTAATCCTCATGAGGGAGGCACCATTACCATTTTGCAGATAAGGACATGAGGGACATAGTGATCATCTGAAGTCATGAAGTGACATGGTAGTTAATTCACAAGACAAACCCAGGTATTCAGGCTCCAGGTTCCATACTTTTGACCACCTCTGATATTCTGGGTCACTTTTATCAATACACAGAGCCACTGCCACCATGCTTGGAATACTGAAAACGAATATAGGGACAACAAATTGATCAAGGATGATAACGAAGCTAGAAATTAAATATTGAAATATTTGAATTTATATTCAGCAGAGAACTGAGATTATGAGACTTGCATGTATGCTGATTTTGTATGTGTGTGTTTGAATGGAGTGTAAAATCTCTAGAAGACAGCTAATGAAATTATGTAGCATAGCAGGGTGTACACTTTAGGAAGAAAACATCCTCAAATGCTGTATTGGTAACAAAGACAGCAAAGCTCGACAGTTGGTAGTCATGGTACTGATAAATAGTGGCATCAAAACTGAATAAATTTTGTAGTTGACATCATTTTGCTAATAACAACGATGGGTTTTATTCTCAGAAAAGCTGAAGCCATCAAGTCATCTACAGGGCCTATCTGACAGTTTATTTCTATTTAATTTATTTAATAGTCCTGGGGGAATGGACTCCAGGACCATGTGTCTGCCAGACCAGTGTGCTCTATCTCAGGCATGCTTCACTGCTGGATTCTAGGCAAAGTACTCAACCATTGAGCCACATCTGCAGTCCTAATCCCTAACATTGTGAAAGGAAAACTAGGGCTTCTTCTTCACTGCAGTGTTCAACAAATAGTCCCAAGAAACATACAAATAGCAACAATAACAAAAAAATTGCTTTTTTGGTCATTTGTTGTAGCCACCCAGTTATTATGAATGCAGATAGATATTTACCTAAATAAACATGATAATTTCTTCAAAATTTAAGGCTTTCTTTTACTGAAGACCATCATAATATCTGCTCAAGGATGTGTTTATGAAACAGCAACTGAATGAAAGAATTGGCATTTACTTAATTATATTATCACCTTATTAAAATAATGATTATGTCATCCAAATTTAATGGTGAAATAAAATGCTAAATTTATTGAATTCTTTATGGCCATTCTAAATCACACACATACATGCAGCACACACACATACACACACATACATGCAGCACACACATACACACATACATGCACACACACATACATGCAGCACACACATACACACACATACATGCAGCACACACATACGTACACACACACATATTATCTTCCTTCTCTTAACCCAGCTAGCACGAGCATTTTACAGTTACGAAAATTAAGGTATGGAAAGGTCAGCTTGACCAATGTCAGACAAATATTAACTCTCAGAGGTGGGCTTTAATCCCAGGCTTGTTTTTCATAAAGCTTTTGATTTCACTGAATGAAAATAAGAAGCAGCGATTAAGATAAGCCAAGGCAAGTTAAGCGTAGGAAGGTTCTGCTGATTCGAGCAATGTGATTTCCACCACAGATCTCACAAAACAGCATGATCACTCCAGAACATCACCTACTGGCACAAACATCCATGCCATTATTTCCAAACAAACCTGAGAATAAACCAATGGCTTGTACCTTCCGGCAGTGCTATCATCATCCCAGTCTTCACACAGACTGCTACACTAATTTTGCTCATTTCACAGCTTGCTTTGTTATGTTATCCTGAAACTTGCCTTTATTTTGTCTAGCAGAGACAAAGTGCTAAAAGAGCTGCAGACATCCTATTTCCAGATCGCCAAGTTAGAGACTGCCCAGAATACAGCGGGGTGGGGGGGGCATGTTAACTGCATTGATTGTCCATTGCCTTTCTGTCTGGAAAAAAAACGCACCCTAAGAATAAGTCTTTTGAAACCAAGAAGTTCCAGACAGTTTTCTGCATCTAAACTGTCAATGATTCTGAAGGAGAAAACGTTCTTAAAAGCTGACTTCTAAGAGCAGTGACAACCAAGAACAGATTGTCTTGCCCACTGGTGTTCTATATGTCAGTAAATGTTGTGGCTGAATGGTGAGCAGGATGAAGAAAATACTGCCTGACTTGAAACAACAATAAAAAAATTCCTGATTATTCTGTAAAGCATTAAATATTTTGAAGTTTCTTCTTTGTAGTGAGAAAAAAGAAAGAGAAAGAGAGAGAGGAAGAAAGGAAGGGAGGGTGGGAGAGAAGGAAGGAGGGAAGAAGAGAGGGAGGGAAATTGGAGGAAGAACAGAAAGAGGTTAGGTGTTGTATTAAATTTTGCCTTGGAGCATTATTACTTTGAAAGTAATCCAGATATTTTGTTTATATTGGAAAGTTCACGGAGACACAGTTAACTGCGAATAGAATTCAAAACCACACTCTGCAAGAGTTATTCCCTTTGGTCAGAGGCTATTGGGTGAACAACTGTGCCAAGTCAATCAAAAAGAAAAAAAAGGGAGAAAGAGAATCTAGCCCCAAGAATGGAGCTGTCAACACAATTGACTAGGTGACAAGATAAAATTTGAAATGTTCTATGTCAAAAGATAAATACTCAGTTTTTGTCTGAGTTCTGAGAAAAAAATAAAATAAATGTAACAATGTTCAAATCTTATGGGAGCATCATTATTGAGTAACACTAAAGAAACTATATTAATTCTGCATAAAATTGAAAACAATACAAGAAATTAATTGACCAATAGCATTGCACAGTGTTGGGAAAGCACTGTACTGGAATGCAAAGATTAATTTCAGAACTGCATATGTGCTTGCGTTGGCTTTTTTCCCCTCTCTTTTTGACAACTTTGTTAAATAAGTGACTTGTAAAACCCATAAATTCTGTTTTAGTTACAAAAATTGTGTATTAGAAGAATTATTTGACCTTCGGGAAAAAACATTTTAAGAACTGGAACACCAAGAACGTTTTTCCCCCTGTGGATTTGAAGAATAAAGACTGACAACAACAGGAAGTTGTAATTGGTTTGCTCTGACTTTTATTTACGTGGCTAATTACTGCAGGGTTTCTTCTGAACTGGCTTCAATTGCCTTCTGTGATGCTGCTAAGAAACTGTTAGACACCAGGCAAAAAAAAAAAGAAGCAAGTCTACTTGGGGCAATAAATGGCCAAAAGAGCTCAGGATAGTATTTTTTTTGTAACTAGTCTCCTTTTACTCCCACTTACGTCTTCACTTGAGTTTCACTTTCTATTTTGTGTTTGACCTATGGAGTTCTTGATTAACCTATATCATGAAAATTTAATTAAAATGGGGTTTCCATTACTTTTTCTGCTCCTTGGTAGATTTCAATCATTATGTCAAAAGGGTTTTATTTTTTTATACTCAACCTTTGCATTTCACCTGTGTAATCACACAGAAAACAATCTTCATAACTTGTTAATATTTTTGCAGGTCTGGTGCAGGTAGCCATAATTGCTGTGTGTCCATGATTCTACTGGCCATGCCATTCACAAGACAGCATTTCACAGAACTCTACAACCTCCAGTTCTGGCCATCCTTCCACCCTCTTTTCCTTGATGTCCCCTGAGTATTTAGGATGGGTAGTGTAGACTATCTGTAAAAATTGTCACACACTTCATTGAACAATACTCCACAGAGCTTGTTTGAGTCTCATGGTTCAGTCTTCCTCCTTTGCAACTCTGAATGAACTTGCAGCTGCATTTCCAGAAAGCTATGTGTTGCATATAAATTGCTTACCCATCTCTTAGTTTCACCTGTTTGCTCAAAGTGCCACCTGAGAATCCATTTCTATCAAGTTCCTGTTTCTCTGTGTTTCAATGTTTTGACATGTTTATGGAAACATTTTAAAGAGCATTTACAGTCTCTCTTTTTCTTCACTTCATTGTTCATAATATCATGAACTTGTAAAGGTATTTTTCAACAACAACAACAACAAAAAGGTATTACTGCTATTGTCTCATTACTACAATTGATGTCTTTGTGAACACAGAATCTGTTAATCAGTGTTCTGTCAAGCATAAGGAAAAGTAAGTAAAAAAACAAATCTCTAAGATAAATATTCACTACTGAGAGAATTGGAAATGAATGTGTGAAGGTTTATTTGGCAAGAGAAGAACTTATGAATGAATGTTAGCATTTCAAGTGCATGCTTTATTCATCTTTGGAATTCTCTGTGCGCTCAAATTCATTACTTGCATTTATTTTCTTAGTACACTTTAAAATGGAATCATTTAAGTACCTTGTAAACCTATTTCTTTCTTTTTCTGTTTTGTTTCTCGAGACAGGGCTTCTCTGTAGCTTTGGGACCAATCCTGGAACTAGCTCTTCTAGACCAGGCTGGCCTCGAACTCACAGAGATTCACCTGCCTCTGCCTCCCAAGTGCTGGGATTAAAGTCGTGTACCACCACTGCCTGGCTTGAAAACCTATTTCTTATAACTTTAACTTTTTGATCACTATATATCATTAAATTTCTGTTACTTGTATGTCATTAAATCATTTATATATGAAATGGTACTTAACTATTAGATGTGCTAAATTCACCACTGTGATTCAATAAAAGTTATGTGCTATTTTTTTTAACACAGTGTGGATTCTCTCTAAGAAAACTACAGTCTACATTCTGCTGATTACAGTGTGTTACCTTCCTGAGAATGAAGACTTTGGTTTTGGCTTCTAAAACAAAATATTTGTCCTTTCTGTTTCCAGTTTCTTGATTTATAAAACAAGATTAGATTACATTATGCTTGAAGCTTTTGAGATATCAGAAACATTGATGACACTACAATCTTTCCCTTAGATTTTCAGAATCCTGATAAAATAGTAATGCTTGATACATCTTCAATACACACATGTCAAAAAATCGGCAAGACAATTATGGTCTATGGGAATTTAGGGTAAGTCAAGAGTCTGTAATGCTTTTTACTTTGTATCTTATCATTTTAAGTCATTGCTTGGTATTGCACTGACAATTTGTTTGTTTGCTTTACTTTGCACATACCCATTCATGATTCCTTAAACTCTGCAAAGACGTCCAAGTTCATAGCACAGAACTATGATTAACCAAATAACATCACCAAATTATTCTTTGTTCTGAAAACTCGTGTTAGCTGCTCTTGATTAGAAATTGAGATAAAATTAATTGTCTGGATTTAAAAAGCTTGACACATGTCCTTATAATGACAAGAAAGCCCTTACTGCACATCAGGAACTGCCTGCCCTACTTTGACTGAGACAAAGAACAGCTCTGGGCCAAGGGTCTTGTGGTGAAGTGGAAGTAACTTACCATTTTATGACCTGGCTTAATGTACAAGCCCTTCTGAAGGACCAGCTTATGATTGGCACATGCAAAGATGCTGAAGTCTGACAATCCATCGATGTGAAGTTTCTGAACACTGTAATAGATCATATGAAAGCAATAGAATAAAGGTAGTGATTCAGGTCTGAGGAAAGAAGGGAATCTGAAGGCTAGAAAAGGGAGGGCAACTATGTCTGTGTAATCAAGCCACAGCTATCACCTTCAGCACATAAGAATATCGCAGTGTGTGGCACAACTTTTGCTCTGAGTGCTTCACCAATTGATTCCCCTGACTGCCTTCCCAGGGACCGTGAGTATCACAATCCCCTAATTAGGGCTCCATTGCATTCTTTTGGACTGATTCCTGCCTATATCAAAAAGGAAAAGCAGCAACAAAAACTACCATGGTGCCAGAAAGAAAAGAAAGATCATGGAATGTAGATTAGAAAAATATCCACGTGTCCAAGCATTTGCAGGAAGTCTACCTACCTAATAAAGTGATTGGGGAAGGAATACTGTTCTTTATGAAAGTTCCTATTTAAAAGAAAAAGAAGTATTTAAAACATTGTGATGCAATGGTAATTATTTTAAAGGATTTCTTTTATTCCAAGGAAATGTATATTAAAATAGAAATGCAAAGAAGTTTACAAATGAAGCCAGCAACTTTTATCATATTCTAAAGCTTTATTTTTACTGTTATGGCCTTAGTTTGTATGCATGTGTGTGCACATGCCACAGAGCCCACGTAGAGGTGAGAGGACAGCTTGAGGGAGTCAGTTCTTTCCTTTCACAGGGATTGAACTCAAGTCGTTAGACTTGGCAGCAAGTACATTTTCCCACTTAGCTATCACACTGCCCTTCTCGCTATGTCTTTTAAAGTGCAATTGAGGGGACTGGAGAGATGTTCAGCTGTTGAGAGCACTTGTTGCTTTTCCAAAGTGCTGCTTTTGGTACCCAGTATCCACATAAGGTCATAACCATCTATAACTCCAGTTCCAGGTTCCAGGAGATCTAACTCCCTCTTGTGACCTCTATAAGCACCAGACCTCTGCACAAACGTCTATGTAGGCAAAATACCTATACATATGAAATAAAATATTTAAGTCTAAATACCTTAAGCTGGAACTGAAATAAAAAAAACACATCAAGATATACAGACATTCTAATAAGTTTGTGATGTTTCTTAAAAGATACTAGGTAAGGATCTCATTTCAAATATTTGTAATAATTTTTCTGTTTTAGTATTTTAGAAAATTATTGGCAATGTGCACAATGTTTCTCAATTTTTTGTGCGTGTGTGCTGTGTGCATACCAATGATTGTATGGGTATGTGTACAGGTGTAGATGTGTGGAGGGTAGAGGTGTTTGGTGTCTTCTTTCATAGTTCTCCATCATATTCTTTGACACAAGGTGTCTTGGTAAATCTGGATCCATAACAAAGAACCATAGCAGAGCCAGACTATCTAATAAGCTAGATTGGAGTCTGCCTGCCTCTGCCCTCCAACACTTAGGTCACAGATGTACATAGCTTCTTTCATTCCACTTTCTATGTGGGTGCTGGAGCTATGTACTTGTATGGCTAGCGCTTTTATCTAATGGGACATCTTTCTGTCCCCATGATTCTGGATATGAAGAGACCCTAAGAAGCATAAGTAGCTTCATAGAATACATTTCTTTTTTGCATTTTTAACTTTTATTTTAATGTATATGGGTGTCATACCTGAACGTATGTCTATGTACTGCATGTATCTGGTGAGGCCAAAGAAGGGCATTGAATCCCTTGACTGGAGTTACAAGTGGTTGTCAGCCACCGTGTGGGTGCTGGGAATGGAACCTAGGTCCCCAGGAAGAGAAATCACTGCTCCTAACCGCTGACCTATCTCCCCAGCCCTAGAATATATCATTGGTAAATATTTCTCTATCAGAGGCTAATTAACTCCTTTTCCATTTTAAAGACTTTCCCTGATCTACTTCAGTGTACATAAAACTAAACCACTAAACTCATTAATTACTGACAAGTCTGCTCCACATGACATGTTTTATATGTGTTACATAAAAGTTCTGCTTCTTAAAAAAATTATCAAGTTTACAAAATAGTTTCTACCTTTACTCTGGGATATCTCAATTTATACTACTGTAGGCCACCCAAATAAAAAAACTTCTAAGGAACTCCAGTTGTGTCAGCTTAGTTTTAAATAAGACACCATAGTCTTACTTTTACAATGATTGTGTGAGCCTATGATGGTAGTTCTCTTCTCCATGCCCAGAATGTAGCTGACTTTGGTTAGACAATCTGAATGGCATTCCAGCACTCACTGTACCTCTAATTCAATATTCCTTGGAGTCAGTCATCTGTTAACCTCTTATCTACTCCACACTAGCCCCACGCTCTTTCAAGATAAGGACCATGCCCTTCCCTCATTCATCTCATTTCACACCTTCAAACTTTAAAGATCTGCCCTGATATAGTACAGACTCTCTATAAACACTTGTTAAGTAACTGAATGAATGGGTGAACATACCCATGATACGTGCACTGACCGGGGTCAACGCTGCAGATGGGAGAAGTATTTCAATAATCTTCTTCCTTCCCTCTCCTTTACATCAATGTTTACATTGAGATTCACACAATTCATAAAACTGGGTGCAAATGACTTTACTCAACAAGATTCGAGAGTTGTATATATGTTCAAAGTGAAGTGAAAAAAAATGAGGATTGGAAAGCTCTCTTAGGTATGTGCAGTGCTATTTGGAAATGAAAATAATGACCTATTATTGCAGACTTATTAACACAAGCCATTGTCCTGATTATTCTAACACAAACCAAATGGCATTTACTTTGGAAGAAATTGCTCTGGATGTATGTGCAGGCTAAAGAGGCGAGAAATGGAACAGACTCTCTTTTTGCTGTGTTGGGATGTGGTTAAATTATTTTAGGATGTTCAGCCGTGTAGCTCAAATTCAAATCCTTAGGGCAAAGCTAAACAAGCAATGTTAGGCAGCTTGGCCACTTAATCTTTTGCTGTTCAGTCTGTTGGGTCTGTGCTGTGAAACGGACCCCGTGGCTTCCACGTGGAAAATGAAAATGAGAATGCTGAGGTGGGAACCAAGAAGTAAATATGAGGGAACTCATACCAGCTTTTATTATCAACTGTACTAAGTATAGCTAGCTGCATTCCCTTATTGATTAACAAGACTTGACCAAATACTGCTTCTGTATGTTCATTTTAACTGCATCCACTTATTGATTTATTAGGCTTACCCAAGTACTATGTTCATACATCCACTTTGTGGAAAGGGACAGAAAGTACAGGGAAGTCAAAGGAACAGGTTGTTAGCCAGGCTACTGATGAATGAACTGATTTTCTTTAGACTGTCGTAAGAGAATGCAGGGGACATTTATAACAACTGGGAAACTGTGTAAGACTTATTGATCCTGATCCTGATCATTAACTTACCAATAAGTGTAATTTTAATAGAAAATTTATATAGTTCCAGTTACCTAGTAAGTATAATATGTCAAGTCATTTGTACCAAAACATGGAATGTGAAGGAGGTGTCTCATTACACCCGATTTACTTCTTTTAAATATTATTGAGTCACCTTAATCTTAGTTTATAATAATGAGAAGGCAGCATAGCTTTTTCTAACTGATTAAATAAAATAAATGATTAACGGCAGCATAAACAGTCTATTGGTATTTAGGGATGAAGTTGAATGCAATATATTTGGCATGTGTAAATGACATGTTGATTTCAATCACATTTGGGTAGATTCCAGACCCCATTATCATGCTCGATGAAAGTAGCTTTATTTACTTAGAGATGAACTGGGTCTTTCCAGGTTCCCTCTTTAACTGTCACCCTCTGATTAGCAGCCGTAACTACACTCTCAAGTTGGTGATGAGACTTCTAGACCACTTTAAAGAAGACTAGGGGCTTTTATATAAATGTCTGAGGCTTTTAAGTACAAATCCCAATTGTAAGCTTTAACACACTTGAATCGTGATTACCTTTTTAGTCCCTAATTACCCCAGAATCAGGTTATAAGCAAGTAGTGTTAGCAATGACAGCAGAAAGCAGGGTGACAGTCCATGCATGATTGGAATTATTCCACTGGCTAAAAATCACCCCAATCTCACTCAAGGTAGCCAACAACCCCAAAGTCACACAAATAGTTTATCTTGCCAAATTTTTCACTTCTACAGTTAGAATAAGATAACTCATCTTGCTGGCAAATCACAGGGATTCTTCTGGGCACGTTTATAAAAGAGATCTGAAGTCATTTTATGATATCCCATCTTTGATATAAGCCTTCAGTGAAGCAGATACTACAACATACCATCATCATCTTCTGTCAATTATGCTGCATGAATTTCCCAAATCAGATATGCTCAATGATAGTTCTCTCTCTCTCTCTCTCTCTCTCTCTCTCTCTCTCTCTCTCTCTCTNTGTGTGTGTGTCTGTGTGTGTATGTATGCATGTAATAAATTTTACAGACCATACCCAGAGTATATTACAAGACCAAAAATAAATTTTTGTTGGACAATAAAGTAAACAGATGTAAATTGTTTTATTTTACCTACAATACAGATTTTCCTTGTAAAGATCACACAGTAAAAAAAAGTCAGATTTTGAGAATATATTTTAGAAATTGCAATCAGGGACAGATTTTTCCTTCTCAAGAAAAAGCTCATTAAAAAAACAAACAAGAAAGGCATGTTTTTTTCTGTTGTATCACTATGGAATATCAGTATGCATTCTCTTCTTAGAACATACATATCAATGTACATGGAGGTGGGTGATGACACCTATCTGATAGCCTGTGTGCATTTGTAACACAATTATGCCTATTCTTGCCTCCCACAGCCATGTTATCATACGTGGCAGTTCACCAATTTCAATCACTGTAGTTTGCTGTAGATTTTAGGTACTACTAGACTCCACTACAGCCTATCCAAACACACTTAAACATCAACTGCCTACAAGCCTGCTTCTTGTAAAAGAGTGTACATGCTGGGAAGGGCCTGGTAGAAGCATTGAACTCACTCAAAGCTTCTAACATGAGTAGCCACTTTTTCTTTTCTCATGGAGAATACATATATATATATATATTCACTGCTATGCTTTTTTATTTTTACTAAAAAATTCCACCTCCTCCCCTCCTCCCATTTCCCTCCCCCTCCCACCACTCCCCCTCTCCCTCCCTCTCCAGTCCAAAGAGCA
>LOJH01050959.1:246-15944 GCA_001685095.1 Ellobius talpinus
TTCTCCATGTTGATATCCAGTTATGCCAGCACCATTTGTTAAATATGCTTTTTTTCTATTTGATATTTTTTTTGCTTCTTTGTCAAAAATGAGGTGTTCATAATGTGTGGATTAATATCTGGGTCTTCAATTCGGTTCCATTGCTCTTCCTGTCTGTTTTTATGCAAATACCAGACTGTTTTCAGTATTGTAGCTCTGTAGTAGAGTTTGAATTCAGGGATTGTGATACCTCTAGAAATTCTTTTATTGTACAGGATTGTTTTGGCTATCCTGGTTTTTTTGCTTTTCCATANGTCTGTAAAGAATTTTGCTGCGATTTTGTTGGGCATTGCATTGAACCTATAGATTGCTTTTGGTAAGATTGCTATTTTTACTATGTTAATTCTACCTACCCAAGAGCATGGGAGATCTTTCCACTTTCTGGTTTCTTCCATTTCTTTCTTCAAAGATTTAACATTCTTGTCATACAAGTCTTACACTTGTTTGGTTAGAGTTACTCTGAGATATTTTACATGCATAAATATTTTAAGACAGATCTTATTGAATATGTAGTGAACATGTCTTCTCAGCATTTTCCATTTAATGTAGATATTCTATATCAACTGTGTCTTATTACTGGTAAAAAAAAAACCCATTTAACAATTCTGAAGAGAGAGGCAACTCAGAAACAGTGTTTCATTCCTGTCTTTAACTTTTAAGATTGGGTGTGGTGATGCACACCTTTGATTATAACACCTGGGAGGCAGAGGCAGGGGGATCTCTGTGAGTTTGAAGGCAGGCTAGTCTACATAGTGAGTCCCAGGACAGCCAGAGCTAGTCAGTGAGACCTTGTCTCAATAATAATAAAATAACAACAACAACAACAACAATTTTTGTTATTATGTTGCCTCTGTACGTTCTCATATATTTCAGTATTTGGTGGTCTCAGAAAGCCATTTTATTTCCCCTCTCACCTGTTCTATTTCCCACAGAGCGCTGTTTTCCAAAGCTTTACTCTTCATGTGTGTATACACATGCATGAGCCCTCGCATCATGGCCCTCATGTAGTGGTGAGAGGACAACGTGCTGAATTTGGTTTTCTCCTTCCACAGCATGGGTTCCAGAGATCAAGAGCAGGCTTGGCAATGGGCACCTTTAGCAGAGCCATCTCCTTAGCCTGAGTGCATTCTTGTTTTCCAAGACAAAAGGCATCCAAGGAAGACAGAATCTTGCACACAAAAATAAAGAGTAACAAAACTGAACGATGAAGCCAAACCGTAAAACTTGGATTTTTTTTAAAATGGGCAATGGAAAAGGAGTTCAGAACTAAAGTATTTGTTTGCAAGAGTGAGGACCTGAGTTTGATCCATGAGAACTCATATAAGATGTCTGGATGGTGTTCATTTATGATTGCAGCACCAGAGAGAGAGAGAGGAGGATTTTTTGGGCTCACTATAGCCAATCCAATCTACATGGCATGTCTCAAATCAGTGAGAGACTCCATCTTAAAAAACAAAAACAAAGCAAAATCTCATAGAGTGAAGGCCTCCACACATACAAGCACATGCGTATATACACATCTCCCCACATATGCAAGAACATGCATGTATATATAAAATTCATGCACACACGGAATAGGAAATGAATGTTGATGATGGTAAGAAGTCTGACACATGGGTGCTGACAGAAGAAATTTATGACAAGCTCCACTTACCCAAAGTTCTTTGCTTAGGATCTGGAAATACCTGGTGGAAAAGCCTTTATTGATCCTCTGGCAACAGATATTCCATTTGACTTTTTAATTCTAGGACAGCAGTAGCCTCATTGGATCGGGGATAGGGACAGTTTGCCGCACACTTGAGTTCTTCAAATGATCGTGCCAACCATTTATAGTGACACAGATCTCAAGCACTGGCAAGCACTCTTTCCATTTGTTTGCCCATATGTGATGTGTTGGTCGCTTGGTGTGATTAAAACTGGAAAAAAAATCACCCATAAGATTTAATCCTCTGTGTGTGTCTGTGTGTGCGTGTGTGTGCGCGTGTGCATGCACGCGCACACACAGACACACAGACACACACACACGATGGATTCAAAGCAAAGGACTATGGATTCTAGTACTAAGAATAGCCTGAAAATATCCACATACATATGAAAGTTTGCTAAATAGTAATTCAAAAACCACATCCATAGTTAAAAGAAACTTCTTTACAAATATAAAACACAGAGCACATCACAGCTCACCAATCACTGTTCCCTAATGGGTTAGGAGATGCTCAGTTATGATCTGAAGGAGGAAAAGGAAGTGATAAAAACATAATGTAGTCCCTTAAGAAGCACTAGGCAACAGTGTATTCACAGATCTGCTGGCTCCATGTGATGCACAAGGGATTGTGGGAATGAGACATTTCATTTCCACATCATCTACACCCCATAGATGCTATGGATTATCAAAGAGGACCTACTAGAATGGCTTACACAGTACAAGCTGGTTAGTTCAACAGTGGTTTCTGCATGGTGGAGATACTGAGAATCCTGTTTAGCTGACATAATGAGAGACCCCAGCAATTCCAATCTGACACTGACTCTCTGGAAGATTCCTGGAGACTTGCTGGTCCTCAGTCTACGTTGAAAGGTTAAACCTAGAGCTTTTAAGTAATCAAAACCATATTAGCTTAAAGTACCTCCACCAAGTTCCTCACAGAAAATGCTGACACATTCAGGAACTCGCAGATTCTGGCAACCAAAGTCATGCAGTTTTCATAGCAATGTAAATCACGCTACCCCACGAGTAATTATTAACACGCCAGTGTACTTGTCCTCTGGATCAAACTCAGTTATAGGACTTTATTCAGAGAAAAAAATGACATGAAATTCCTGTAGCATGTGGAAGAAAGGATTGCTTGTTAGTTATGTGTGTGTGTATATGCGTGTGTGTTTTAAGTTAGGAAAGAAAACAATGATTTTTATTGTGACATTTTCACACACACACACACACACATATATATATATATATGCCATTATATTTATCCTCAAAAATTAAAACTATCTTCTTCACTGGATGGCCAGTCAAAAGACTAGATGGAGGTGTTCTCTTGAGTCATAGTTGTTGAGATTAATATAGCCTGTTCTTCAGTCATAGGTAACTCCACCCTCTCTAAACTGCAGTGGAATGAGTTATGTTGAGATGGAACTCAAATCTAATGAAAAACCTCCATCCTAGTCCAATAAACAAAATGCTATATAGCCTCTGGGGTCCATTCCCACCACCTGTGAATGCTGGCATGGAGAAAAGACTGGCTTGCTCGCTTGTCTAGTTCTTATTTGAACTGGCATGATCTGCATTTAGTAATTTTCTAGCAAAACCAGAGATTTTATGATTGAATCAAACAATATATTTTATTACAATAATACAAATGATAGATTTTGTTAATATAACAATGTCTCCACAGGCTGTATAATAGTATAGTATAGCATTAATTATCAAAATACAATTTAAGTTTTATTAATTAGCAATCAGAAATTTGGAGCTGCTGTCTAAACTTAAGAGAATCCGATACTATTGCATTTAATTATTCACTGACTGAATAGCTCTCTCACTGTGTTGTATTATGAGTTCATTCGTTTGGAACTGGACGGTTCATACAACATCAGCTATCCTTTCAATGCTCGTCATAGAGACGTGAGACAAATGACCCACTGAGTAGACAGACGCTGTCTCTGCCCGTCACTGGTATGAGCCACTCGTTTCCTCCGGTAGCCAGTGTGGCTTGTACCCGTGAGTGCTGACGCAGAATATTCCACAAGCTATTGCCTCTGCGGACTGTGGCCGCAGCCAGGATCATTTGTTAAAGGACTTCTCTAAGTTTGTCTAAAGCTTCCCTTGAACAGTGTCTTGGGTAGCCTCAGGACCTTCTCTGCTGAAGAGTGTCGAGATAGTCTCTCTGTCATACGTACTGGTACCTGAGAGCTTACATTCCTCTCAGGCATTTGTTTCAGAGCTCCTGTCTCTATCTGACCTCTCAATCCAGTGCTGCTGTTTCCTGACTACGGAAGATGAAGAGACCTCCAGAGCGTTAGGACAGCTCACGGATAAATTCACTAAATCAACATTGCTTTGAAAGGTAGGCTCATATGGACTTGCATACACGTTTAGATTAGTCACAGTTTACTGTTCACACAGGCAAAGAGGTTGCTGAATATCTCTGCTCTTTCCTATGTTGAAGCAATCATCCTATCTACTCATTGAATATGCCTTGAGAGAAAACAGCAGATTATGATCTGCAATATGTATTTTTCTATAAAGCATACACCTTCAGGAGAAGAGTTGGCAAAATATTTGAATGGTAAAATAACTAAAAAAAGGTTTTTTTTTGCTGTAGATATAAAAGGAAAGCTGTCCAAAAATGAGGTGAAATCCGAATGTAGAAAGCTGACACTACACAAATTAGCGAGTTTGTTGCACATAGGTAGGAAGGGCTGGGAGGGGCCCTGACTGGGCCCCAGGGAGTGTGGTTTACATACCCACAGCATTTGCAAACAGCTCGCTCTGCTTTGATGCCCCTGTGTGCTTGCCCTTTTCCGCTTCTGAATTAGCTGCTTTTGTACACATCCAAATGTTTTTGGTCAAATCTGCGTGTATGGCCCATCGTTTCCCCAGAAAGCACTGTCCCAAGATGGGTAAAAAACCTTCACAGCCCTTTCATTAGCAATGAAGGTGTGGGAAGGAGTGGGAGGGGGGCAGGAGACTGCGGGCTGCCGTTTTTGTAGTCTGAAAGAGACTTGAAGAGAGGCGCCCAGACTTTTGAAAGCCTGTCATCTGGGCCTGGAGAATGCCTCCACACAGTAGAAAGATTATTCTGATACCAGGGATGTCAAGTGTCACCTCGTCAGAATGGCGACTCCCAGGCTCCATTGGAGGCTGCTCCTGCTCTGGGTCCCTGTCTTCTTCAATGCTGGCAGTGACCTGCACAGACAGAATTTCTCACCCCGTTAGGAGGGACAGGCTGGGCTCCGTGTTATCCTGGCGCTTTGTGGTTATGAGCTAAGACCTTCCGCCTCTCCCACAACATAAACCTTCTTTCTCTGGAAAAAAAATAAAAGAAGTTGAGCTAGTGAGTGCAGAATACATTACCTCATTCTCTCTGAGGCCTCATGATGACTCAAGATTAATTAGACCACCGAATAATCTCATTTAGCAATACACATGTACCTCAACTTAGATCATTGTGGATTTCTTTTTCCTTTGTTGGTACAGAAGGGCTAGAAACAGAGCACATTGAAAAGAAATACAGGTAATGTCATTTACATTATTTAGAATTGTCATTGTTAAAATATTCCACTGCTAAATATCCTTTGGTCAATTTCAGGTTTTGGTATTAGGGAGCAAAAAGTTTTATCTGTGGACTGAATTCCACATACTCAGAATGAGAAAATATGTAAGATATTCCCTGTGAATATATTTCACAATTTCATACATATATATTTCATACACAGATATACATATACCTACACACATATATGCACTTGTGTACACACATGCACACACACACATATAACATGTTAAGCAATGAACGATAAATCCAAAATAAGACAAAGCAATTTCCTGTGAACATCAAAACAATCTATTTTTATTTTTATAAGTTGACTGTAGATGGTTTGCTTACGAAGGCTTTCTGACAGGGAACTATGGAAAGTAGGAGATAACATGTTCAAATTTTCAAAATTATTTACTGTCTTAATATGTTTACAAAATCCAGACCTTCCTTGGAAAACACTGTGTTGATAATAAATACCATGCAAGGCTTATGTTGGCAATATTTAGGCAAGAGCTTTATCTGTATACATGCATGTATAGTTCATGTACTCTGTAGACTAGCTGGGCCAATTCCGACTGCCAGCATGACTGTGTAAGTCTTCTCACATCTCCAAGAAAGCACATATGTCGTCTCGCAGCACACGTCAACCTAGTCAACTCAGCTGACTGTCTCTGTCATGCAGACCGTCCTCCGGTCTTCTCCTCTCTGGTGAATGGCTTGTCTTTACTCATTGCTTTAGTCTGCTTGCCTTTCTTTTGCCTGAACTACAGGGTCCTTTGAGTATTTTAAGTACTAGATCTTTGTTGGTGTTAGCCATTGTGAATATTTTCTGAAAATACAAAACCGGTTCATTAGCCGTATCCGCCATGTCCTTTTCTTGATGAGAGACCTTGAGAGATCTCTAGCACATGTCGGTCAGTCATCTTGGTTAATGTTAAGATATTTATATTTTATTATTCTCTCTTTGATTCCTTTGGAATGTAACATTTTATACAGGGTGAGATAGAGATCTCTTTTTCGTTCTTCCATTTCATAAGCCAGGCTTCTTACACCATAAACTGAACACTCATGTGTCAGAGCAAGTGTCCTATTACTTTCAAAATTCTCAACTGTCTATCTCCTAAATGATAGAAGCCACAAGAAAATAAAGCGATATGCATAATATAGTGAAAATTTAAAAAAATTGCTGCTATCATCAATCAAGAAGTTAATGAAAGAGACATATTTTTTAGAAGTGGGAAAATGACATTTCCAGACAGAAGATCCTCATGATGTGTGTCACTTGTCACTTTGAGACCATTTTATGAAATAGTATTAATCTTGTTTAGGTCTCATTATTCATTACATGTAAAAGACAAGCTCTGCTTGTATGTGTTGCAACCTTAAGTCACCCCCTACATTTTCTTCAAAATAGTGAAAAATCAGTTCATAGAGGTAAAAGACTCATAAACAATGCTCAATTAATCTAGAAGTAAATCAAAAATGAAGAACAAAAATAAAATTAAAAAATAATTACCAGGGTTTATTGAAAACCTAAGGTTTTGATGCATAATGGGAATAATAACTGTGATATTATTGGTGAATGATATTAAACTAATCTATTCATGAGCAAGAGTTGTTAAATTGGATTAAAATAAAAGCAAGTTTATGTTATTTGCATGAAGCTCTCTTTGATGTGAAGACAAGGAAAGGAAAATCACTAAAAGGAAGGCAAAAGGTCTACCTGCATATCGTAAAAGGGACTGTATCTCCTCAGAGGGCAAATGATGAAGCCATAGTTCCCAGTGTAACTGTGTTTGGAGACAAGACTTTCTATGGTTGGTTCCATTTCTATAGCATCCATGGTCTTTAAAGGGGAAAAGAAGAGGCCACCTGAACACAAAGGGAGGAAATGGTCATTTAAAGGCAAGAGGATACCAGAACCTCTGCAGAGCCCAATCATAATAATACTTTTGCAGTCTTTGCAAATGAAGTTTTGTGTTTACGATGCCTACTGTGTGTTATTTTGTTATCATACCCTGCCCAGATTAAGATACCGTGTCAAACAAAACTAAAAGGACTAGAGAAAGGTCTATCGTCTGAGTTAAATGCAGTCATTATATAAGGAAACAGGTCTGCTTTTCAAGATGGACAACACTTATCAGCAAAGACCCAACATAATTGAAAAAGAAAGGATAGAATTGGAAAACATAAACAAAACAAAACAAACAAACAAACAAACATAGGACAAACTTCTCATACCTTACCCTCAGTGATTGATAGAACAAGGGTATGAAAACAGTAGCCACACACACGGCTTGGATACTATAACTAACTAAGTGATCAATTAAAACAGAATTCTATACCTGAGGAAACAAAAAATACCTGAATTAATTTGAAATAAATGACCAACAAATTGAAAATACAAATACTCAGAGGTTAAATGACTTTTATAAAAACTGATGCAGGTGGAGGGTTGGGAAGCAGGCCCATCAGTAGGCACTTGCTACGCAAGCATGGACAGGGCAGATATTCAGGGTGTCTTGGTCCACTGTTCAATCCCCAGGAGTCCTGTAATAGCTGGTTTGGGCTATTCATACCTGCAGTTCGGGTCTATGTGGTCTGTGGAGGGGGGAATCCCTAGGTCTCCCTGCATTACCAGTATGGCCTATTCAGTGCAGTTCAGCTTTGATGAGAGACTCTGACTCAAAAAAATAAGGTGAGGACAATTGAGGAAAATACCTGTATCAGTCTCTAATTTTGTACACACATGTACACATACAGTGTGGTATGAAAACACAATGTGTAAAATCTGGGAATGCTGTTAAAAACAGGAATGAGATTTTAAGCCTGCATCTGAAATGCTGCCATGATGACGTTTTGAGTATGTGAGACTTTATGATTATCTTTTTACTTTGTTTTCTGAATGAATTCCTTAGTGATTAAGCAACATCTCCAATGTGACTTCTATGTGGTTTTTTATGAGCTCTGAAATATGACAGCGTATATTCTACTGTGGTATATTGATGTAGGTGGGCCTTCTGTCTATGTGTTACTTTCATTGGTCAAATAAAGAGACTGTCTTGGCCTTTGATAGGACAGCAGCTTAGATAGGCAGAGTAGACAGAACAAAATGCTGGGAGAAAGAAGCAGAGTCAGGCAGACACCATGCTTCTCCTACCCAAGACAGATGATGGTTAGACTCATGCCGGTAAGCCACAGTCAAGTGGCGATACACATTAANTGCTGGGAGAAAGAAGCAGAGTCAGGCAGACACCATGCTTCTCCTACCCAAGACAGATGATGGTTAGACTCATGCCGGTAAGCCACAGTCAAGTGGCGATACACATTAATAGAAATGGGTTAAACAAGATGTGAGAGTTAACCAGTAAGAGGCTAGAGCTAATGGGCCAGGCAGTATTTAAATGAATACAATTTGTGTGTTATTATTTCGGGTGTAAAGCTAGCTCTGCGGGAGCCGGGTGGAACGAAAAGCAGGCCTGCTTGCCTCATCACTACAGTATATCCTACATGTGTCTGAAAGGAACGCGCTCGTTTCAGCATTATGCTCTCATCTAAGGCTGGTACAGGATTTGTGTTATTTAGATCTACAGTGTATCTAGCGGTTTGTTATCTGCTTGATCTACATTTTAATAAGGATGACTTCTTAAATGTATCATTTATATGTTTATTATTATTCACTTGTTAATTCTTCCTTTGCTGTTTTCGGGGGTGTTAGCAATACGCACCTGGAAGCATCCCAGGCTCGGAAGTAAACAATTTTCAATTTCCTTTATTTCCTCCTTGGCTTTGAGTTCTTGACATCTCTGTAGGGCTGGCTTTCAGGAAGAGAGGTTTAACTAAAATTCATCTCCCATTTAAATGTTGGATCCCCAAAGCCAGGTCCACAGCTTATTTTTCTACATCTCCTAAGGGCCCACTATTTATTCATGGTATTTATGTTTATACACACATTTGTACATATGTTCATTTATGTTTCTCTTTGCTGTGATTGAATATTTGACAAAAAATTAAGAAAGAGAATTTATTTGGGTTTACACTTCAAGGGTGTAGGTACAGTCTGTTCTGGCAGTGGGGGTGGATGGTTACGTGGTTTTGCTAGTGTGAAAGCAGAGAAAACACAGGAAATAAAGCGTCCACCTCCTCTACCTTCCCGCCCCTGTGACCTACTTTCTCCACCCTGGTGACTTCTTTTGAAGGTTCCCCAACATTCTGAAACAGCACCCCCAATTGGGTACCCATTGTTCAAGCGAATAAGCTTATAGGGTTTTTCTCATTCAGTCCACAGTGGTGCACACATACATGCTCATGAAGGCATTACTCACTGGCACTAATTTTTATATGTGTGGCTTACATCCTGCTGAATTTCTTTGCACACAATGGGGTGACCTTTTAACTAACCTTTGTGTAGTGACCTATTGAATGATTTGATAGAAAAACCATCAGGACTTATGACTGAGCTTTCAAAGGTTATTACTTAAACTTATAGTTGGCCCCATGCCTCTCATTGTAGACACTTCCTGGAATCATAAGCAGTAACTGGACGCTGGAGAACTATTATTTGTGGGTCTTTAAGTAAATTCTGTTTCAACATAAAGCCAAATTAGAGAGCTGGAGAAGGGTATCTGGGAACACGGTTGGACTTATCTGAGTGTAATAGCCTTGAATGGAAAACACATTTCCTCCGTACCAGGGCATGGTAGCTCAAGAGTTGGCAGCAGATGTAGCCCTTCCTATTTCTGGATAATGTCACAGTCAGAGATAAGAAGCATCGTGCACCAACATAGCACTGTGCTGAGTTCCTTTTGCTCAGTTTCCAAGTGGTGAACTTTCCCACTATTTAATTTCATGAAATAATTTGACAATTTTAAATCCATAGAATGAATAACAGGGAAAGGATCCCAAACGGGGAGTTAGAAAACTAAAGCACAAACTAACAGCGTGGGGATTGAGAGTTTCTGGGGCTTTTTCAGCTCCGACTTCCCAAGCAAGGAACTGTTTGGTAATACATCAGAACTGGATCAAGGAATGCTGGTGAGGACATATTTCCCTCTGCTCTTGCTGTTCCTGCTTTCCTGGTGGTTTTGGGGAACCTAAGGGGGAAAGTCTAGCACGATTTGGAAAATTGGGGGCAGTAAGTGAATGCTAAAGTCAGGAATGATTCATCAAAGAATCGGTTAGATGTGCTTAGAAGAAGGGATGTGGGAAAGTAAGTACCACATACATGAAAATATGTGAATTCTATGTCAATTGATTTAGTTTATATGGGTGAAACTTTTAAAATAGTAGATCATTTAACTATTTGTAAGTTTAATATGTATAAGTAGCAATAACAACTAATTATTCAAATCATTTTTGAGGGAAAAATGGAACGTGTGTGTGTTCATGATTGTGGGGTGCATGTGTATAAATGTGTGTATTTCCAGGTATGTGCATGCACTCTAGAGGCCAGAGGTCAACCTTAGGTGTCTCCCTCAGTTGTTACTCACCTTGGTATTTTGACTGGGTCTCTCAGGGGCCAGGGGCTTAGCAACTCAGAGAGCCTCTGGGAGCCTCCTGTCTTTAGATTCTCCAGTGCTGGGAGCACAACCGTGTGCTGCCAAGCTGGGCTTCGAGGCTTTATTTCTATGTGTCTTAGAGATTATACTTAGGTCTCAGTCAGCAGTTTTCTTGCTGTGTCATCTGTCCCCCCAGTCCCAGGCTCATGTCTTTATGGGATACCAACCTCAACAGTTAGGAGTCAGGCATGAATCTGGGGTGACTCATTCAGAGGACAGGCATCTACCCACACTTGCTCTGCAAGCATCCTCACTACATCTACCCCCTTTGATACTGTTCCCCCTAAGAGAGTGAGTGATACTTGCAGATGGGTAGTCATCATAGGACACCTGGTCTACCTGATGTCACCACTAAATTCATTATGGTTCCCCCTGGTATAAGCTTGAATCTAGTGACAATTATATTTCTGCATATTTGTCTGGACAGTGTCTTCTTGTTTTTTATTATATATCTATATATATATATTGCTTAGAAAATACTAATTTCTTTTGTGTGCATGCTGCTATTTTTCATTGGCATATTTCATTAACAGTTTTCCCCCAAACAAACAAACAAACAAACACCCTATGCTTTCATGCACTATGAAATTCTAAAAATGTTGGCATTCATTATTTTGGGGTCGACAGGATCAAACACTTGGTCCTTAAGCTTCAAGGCCCTCTCTGTGGCTATAAGGAAAGTCTCGAGGTATTGTGAGCTATTATCATTACCCCAGTTACATGGTTTCTGGGTATTTGAACACAGGTCCTCATGCTTGAGCAGAAAGCTAAGGTGGGATTCTCCGATCTGCAATTTTTCTAGGAGGCAGAGAAGCTGCATGGATTCTGACCATGGGAAATAGAAAGTAGGAAGTTCCAGCCAGAGAAACGACAGAAGGGAGTTCAGTGTGGAAATGATGTCATTCTATTTGAGCTATATGTATTTGGACACAGGTCCTCATGCTTGAGTGGCTACTCCTGAGTGACATCAGAAGATTCAGAAGCCCCAACATTTTGCTTCTGGAGAAAGACACACTTGTGCTTTCTTTTTACATCAAAGTATTAAACTACAGTAACATAATTCACATGGTTCTTTAAGAAAAGTTAAATTAATTTTTACGAACGTTGAGTTTCAGGAGGTGAGAATACATTGCTGATGCCTGCAATGAAGAGAGGGTACACAGCCCTGCCCCACCCTATCCTAATGTACAGAGTGAAGCAAGTACATCCCTTCATGGATACAGGGAGCCCCACCCTGTCCTGAGATTCTGGGTGATGTCTGTACATCCCTGCAAGGACCCAGCCATGTCCCACCCTGTCCTGAGATTCTGGGTGATGTCTGTACATCCCTTCAAGGACCCAGCCATGTCCCAGCCTGTCCTGAGATTCTGGGTGATGTCTACATCCCTGCAAGGACCCAGCCATGTCCCATCCTGTCCTGAGATTCTGGGTGATGCCTGTACATCCCTGCAAGGACCCAGCCATGTCCCACCCTGTCCTGAGATTCTGGGTGATGTCTGTACATCCCTTCAAGGACCCAGCCATGTCCCAGCCTGTCCTGAGATTCTGGGTGATGTCTACATCCCTGCAAGGACCCAGCCATGTCCCATCCTGTCCTGAGATTCTGGGTGATGCCTGTACATCCCTGCAAGGACCCAGCCATGTCCCACCCTGTCCTGAGATTCTGGGTGATGTCTGTACATCCCTGCAAGGACCCAGCCATGTCCCAGCCTGTCCTGAGATTCTGGGTGATGCTTGTACATCCCTGCAAGGACCCAGCCATGTCCTGCCCTGTCCTGAGATCCAGGATGAGCTGAGAAAGGAAGAAGAATTCAGAAGCAATTAAAATAGTAGCATTGGCTTAACTCTGACCTCTCTGGATCACCAGAAGCATTTAACTTAGCAAGGACAATTAACTTGCATCAGCTTCTCAGCACAAGCACCTTGGTGTGGTGCACGGGTCTCTTACTTCCACGTGACCTTTCTTCATGCCCGTGTCTGCTGGTGCAGCCTGTCTAGGAGCGCCACTCCAGCAGCATGAGTGGATTTATATCTATACCTCATGTGGAATGACAGTCCTTCCACTTTGACTTCCCTCTGTCGTTTCTCTGGCTGGAACTTCCACCTCACTCAGCATCTCACCCTTCCATAGTGCTTCCGGTCTCAGGCTCAATGGAGCTCCCCTGCCTCTCAGTGAAGGCCCAGGTTGTTGATTCCCTTTGGAAGTGCGTGTATCATTGTTTCTTTAAAATGATTCCATTGCACTCTCCTTTGCAGGACATTTTTTTAGTTTTTACCTAATATTTAAATTAATATTTAGTTTTGACTAATATGCCAAATTCTTCCTTTTATCTCAGTTATTTCTTTCCCCAGTGCCAAGATCACTTATTGATTCCCATCATTCCAGAGTTAAAGGGAATCTAGGTCAGGCAAATGTTGAATCACAAAGGAATTGCTACTTAAGAAAAAATCATGTGATTATCACCCTATTTGATATTTTCCCTTAAATCTTCCTACTTATTTTTAGCACAGAACAGAGGAAAAGCCACAAATTTTGGGGCTCATATATTTTAAGTCTAATTGCATAATGTATGTTTTTCTTTTATAGATATTTAATAACATAGCTATTTATCTAGGTTCTTTGAAAACTTAACTATGCATAATTGTACCTTTACAAGTGTGGTAAAATTTTAGGTACGTATTTAAAGGGAGAATAGATCTTATTAAGAGTCCCAGTTTTGGACCAGAATCTGAACCAGGAGCCAGTATTTGAATTGTAACCATGTGTGCTTGCAATTCTTGCCATGTGGCACTTCACATTTTATTTGGTGACTTCTGTTAAAGAGGGCTCTGCTATTAACCAAATAACAAATCATATTCAACATCAACAAACCCATACCTCAGTTCTAATATGAAGCAGTTTAATTTACATTCCCCATGTGTTTGCACCTCAGTAGTGTGACATTTGGTGACTGTGGTCATCAATTTTCTATCTCTTTTGTAGAAATCTGAGAAAAGCTAGCATGGCGTAGGAAACATTCTAACTGGAAATAGCTATCTGGAACACTTGAAGGGAGACTAACTCAAGTGTAGACATGTCACATCAGAGGTGCTTGCTGTGAACACTGCCAGTTGTGTTTCCACAGCACATGGTGCCATTTGGAGATGAAGAAGGAGGAGGAGAAGGATGAGGAGGAGGAGGAGGAAGAGGAAGAGGAAGAAGAAGAAGAAGAAGAAGAAAAAGAAGAAAAAGAAGAAGAAGAAGAATTGTACAATTAAGAAGAATTGTAAGCATGCCCAGACAAACTCCTTAGGTCTTACATACACAGACACAAAACTAAAGGGAGGGGGTTTAGGAAAATGAGCAATCAATTGGAGTGGAAAGGGACAAATGAGGGAAGAGATAAAAATATATTACACACATGTGACAACATCAGAATGAAACCCATTATGTATGTAGATAATACACGTTAATAGAACATTTTAAAAAGAGAGTTCCTTGGGGCACAAATAATTATCTTAAGAAAATTTTATTCCATACCAAATATAGGTTTTTGTATGGTCTGTTTTGAGTCAGAGTCCCACTGTTTAGCCCAGGCAGGCCTTACACTCACAATCCACCCTATCTCAATCTCCAAGGGTTAAGATGAGATCCCGTAAGGCTCAAACACTGCTTCATATAGTGTGTCATCAGCAGAACTTCAAAGAAACATTATCTTCCTCCTAAAATTTTCAGTTCAGAAGAATTATTTACTGATAACACTAGAAGAAACTGTTGCCCAAACTGAACTCTTACCAACTGCATGTGTGTGTGTTTAAATTCAGTCTTGGGAGGTTGTGCATATGCGTGCAATTGCATGTTCTTTCAATTCCGGAAATAGAATGCATCATAGGACTCCTCCAAGCAGCTTCAAGCTCCATGAAAATTTGAAATCTACGAAATGTAAACCCATTAAGACAAGTCACAGATAATAAGCTTCAAGGGTCAAATGTTTTAAACTATTTAATTTTCTTTGATTTATCAAAACAAAGCAAACAAACAAAAACCTTGATTGCTATTCAACAAAATTCCACGTGAAGAATTTTGTTCCATCTCATTCTTAAGTTTTCTCTATAATAGAAAAACGCAGCGCAACTGTCTTTGTATTAGTCCCCAAGAAATATACAAACTTTATCAAGCATCAGGTAGAAGTTATCAGGTAGAAGTTAGATTTGATCAGGCACAAGCCATGCACATCCATTTTCAGTACAGTGACATGATGTGGCACACCTGGCCACACTGAACTTAACATCTTTTCTAATGAATTTAACATGGTTTCCAACGTTGAGCTTTAATACTAGAATTTCAATTTTGGATGATTTTTGTGTCACTGAATGTGACAGGGATGCTGGTAGCTGTCTAGGGGATGGCCTGATTCACCCCTGGCAGGAACAAAGAGTTGAAGGCCCTGCAAAGACAGAAAAGACAGAAGATGAGGCAGTGGAGAGGGGAATGTGGTAGACCTAAGGCTGGAAGTACTGTAAACTGTCTTGAACTTGGGACATGTATAGGGCACCTGGGTCCCTTCTCTTCCTCATTAGGCCTGCTTAGAAACCCATCCCCATGTTTTTTTGCTACTGATTCTCCGAGTGTGTCTCATAGTCCTCTCACTTGGACTAGGACACCTCCATCTAAGAAACCCTGCCTCCGCGTTCCCTGTCTACTTATGTTCTTCTAACTTTCCCTGACAAAAGACATTGTTTCAAAACTGTTAGAGACTAGTGTAGTGAAAGGGGAGCGCAAGCCTGTTTTTTGTCCCACCCGGCTCCTGCAGGGATAGCTTATACCCAGAAATAACAACACACAAATTGTATTCATTTAAGC
>LOJH01050960.1:1734-12591 GCA_001685095.1 Ellobius talpinus
TTGGAAGAGCAGGCAATGCTCTTAACTGCTGAGCCATCTCTCCAGCCCCTAGTTCTAATTTCTTATCCTAAGCAGGAAAGAGGCAGGCTAGAGAGTAGTAAACATGACCAGTCTTGAAGAGTTGATTTGAGCAGGTCTTCCCGCTAGGCCTGGGGCCTGAGTGATGCAGAGCAGCACCCACTGAGGATGGGTACAGACAGACTTCTAATTGACCCTCAGCATTTGTGGACTGGGGCTGGAGCGCTTTTTTATGGTGTAAAGGAGTGGTGGTTCCCTGAAGCTTTGTGCCATATTCATTTTGTCTCTGGAGGGTTAGGATCTAGGAGAGCAGCTAAGCCCTGGACAGTGCAGCAGGCCCTTTCTGTGCATTAGGTGACTCACCTTCCCTGAACCTTAGTTTCCTTTTGTATATAAAAAATAGAACCGCTCTTAGGACTGTTGGGAGGTTGGCATTAGAGAGGGCGTATAAAGCACAGAGAGTGCTTGTGTGGTCCAGCAGGCTTCAGGGCACCTTGAAACACATGTACAGGTACAGGTGTGTGTCTGCTGAGGTTGGGGTGGGTGGGGGATTGAATGCATGTACAGGCCTGATGCTGATGTTGGGATCATCTCCTGTCACCTTTCCACCTTATTCAGTGATGCAGGGTCTCTTAAACCCAGAACTTGCCAGTGTGGCTAAGTCTCAGTGTGGCTAAGTTGCTTTGGGAATCTCCTGTCTTTACAAGTAAGCCCCCAACTCACTTGGCATTTACGTGGGTTTGGGGGGGCTCAAACTCTAGTCCTAAAGCTTGGGTAGCAATCGTTTTTAAACTGAGTCATCTCCCCAGCCACGACTTCTATATTTTAAGTGTGGGTGTGGGTTCAGGTGAAGGTGCACAGGTAACCTTGGAGTCTAGAGCTGTAGGTGCAGGTGGTTGTGAACTGCCTACATGGGTGCTGGCAGCTGAACTGTGGTCCTCTGTAAGAGCAGCAAGTCTCAACCTCTGAGCCATCTCTCTAGCCCCAGACAATTAAAAAACATTTTTTAAATTTATTCTTTGAAAATTTCATATGTACATACAGTCTGTATGGATCATAGCAGCCCCATACTTCCCCAGCGCCCCTCCCACCTTCATGTCCTCTCTTTCCTCTAATCTACTGGCCGTTTTGTGCCAAAGTATTGTTTTTACTGTTCCCTGCACAGTAGGATCACTAGTTACATACAGGCGCCCCCACCCCTCCACCCACTAGATTTCCTGATTAGCTTCCTACAAAACTTGTCTGCAAGAAGTCTTCTGGCAACAGAATCGCTCTGGTTAAAAGCCATAGGCAAGCTAGGTATGGTGGTTCATACTACTAATCCCAGTACTCAAAGATAGAGGCAGTTGGATCTCTGTGAGTTCAAGGACAGACAGGACTATGTAGTGAGACCTGTCTCAAAACAAGCAAAAAGACATAGGCAATTTGAAATTTAGGTTTAACCATAGTGACTGCTACTTTTAAATGCATGCTGCATTTTTAGAGTAAGTAAAGCAAGGTTTTGCCTGGTCCTTGTATTAGAAGGAAAATGGATTACCTGACTGTTTTTGCTTTGTGTTTGTGTTTTGTTTTTCTTTTTTACTTTTCTGCCCCTTCTAGATCATCTTAGAGCATTTTGCAACTTTTATCCATCTTCCTTCCCACCACATTTAGCATATCAGAAGCCTAAGAGTCTGAAGGAACCTTAACTGTAGGGCTGCATGGTTGCCCCTGAATGTCTGGACAGTATGGAGTTGCAGAACTGACTTGGCTTTAGTCGTGGGCTGTTGGCCATGGCAAGGACAAGAAGTTAAACAAAGCTATTCTATTTTATATTGTATTTCCTGGTTTTCTTAGTAATGAGTAGTGGCATATACTAAATATTAACCAAAACAAGGAACTAGGGTTGTTTTATTACATTTGAAATGTGTTTTTATAAAGTAGGGGCACATGGAACATTTGAGAGGATTTACTTAAAGTGGAGTCAGTCCCACCCACCCCCAGTCCCGCTGTCAATTGCAGCCACTGCAGTCTTCTCTTGTGGAAGCCATGGAAAGGAGGAACGTTCTTCAAGGTGGCACTCCCTTTCATGTCTGTATGTTCAGATGTGCACTTTTAGCAAAGTACTTACAGCACATTTTACTTAAGAGTAAATGTGTGCTCCTGATGGCAGATTTTCTAGAAATGCCCAACATTGTTAGGTAGAAAGTAGTAACACAGGAAGCTTTCAGGTGTTTTTAGAAGAAGCTGAGTACCAGCGTGACAGCCGTTTACCTGTTTGGAGAAGCTGGGGCCTTCATTCTTCAGGTGCTTTTGTCTTTGCTTTGCTTGTTTCTTCATATGGGGCCAAGTAACCGTCTGCCTCCTTGCTTTTCTGTAGTTCATCTCAGTGCCCAAAGATAGTTCAGAATGATTGATGGACTCTGTCACTTGTGTTGTTTCCTGTGGCCGGATTGAAATTTATACCTATATACTCACTCATTTGTGAGGAACTGCTGGCCTTGGGAGCTCTTGGCTTATCTTGAAAATAGAGCCTACCTAGTCATCCAAGTTTTTTTTTTTTNTTTTAATCAGGCTTTGTGTGTATTTTTTCACCTGCAGTCCAGAGTTAAGTTAAATAATGCTGTGCCTTGTTAGGGCATATGCAGCCTCTGTTTGTGAAGATCTGGGAGAAACTTGATACTTGTGTTACTGCCGTGTCTAGGCAGTTCTGGTAGGTTCAGGATTAGCGCATATGTGCCTGGCTATCAAGCCTGTATCTGGCTTGGAGTCTTGTGGTTATGTGTACATAAAATTCCTAAAAGGTCCCGTGGCTGTACCCAGTGAGGAGGGATTTGCTCCCAGTACAGCTTCCCAGAGGGGCAGTGAAAGGATACCAGGGATCTTTACTTGCCCCTTAGTAAATTGTTTAAACAGATAAAGAAATTCCTCGTCAGAAACTCTTGTCTCTTCATATTGATCAGCCAAATAAGGGACTGGCATTACAGTCTCAGAAGGACCAGCCTTGAAGAAAGACCAAGAAGTGCTAGCTGAGCCAGTATGTAGTGTTCAGATTTTTCTCTAACATTTCTTCTGTGTATGGTTATCTCCTGAAGTAAATGTGGCCGTGCTGATTGACAGAGCAGTTCCTAGAAGTCCTAATCACTTGCTCACTTTTCAGCTCAGTGCTTTCCTTTCACATAGTTGATTTGGTCCAGTGAAGTGCGTGTGTCTCAGTGTGCTCCAGAGATGACCTGTGGGGCTGGGAAATCTCCTTCCAGTGTCAGTCCCTTTGATGCCCAGTCACCTTGTTTTTCAAATGGTCTCAGAATTCTTTCCTTTGTAAAAAAAGGCTAGAGGAAGTGTTCTGATCATCCAGAATTCTTTCCTTTGTGATGAAGGCTAGAGGAAGTGTTCTGATCATTCAGAATTCTTTCCTTTGTGATGAAGGCTAGAGGAAGTGTTCTGATCATTCAGAATTGTTGGCGTGTGTCCATTCCCATCCCTGTCACTTAAGGTGATTCAACTTGGTTTGATTTTTTTTAAAGTTCTTAATTCTTGAACAGAATTGTGGCTTTATTATATTTAACTGTTTCCAAATAACCTAGGGATAACAGCCATGGTCATTTAAATCCTCTTCAATTCTTTGGAGTCTCTATTTTATTTATCTAATTTTCCAGTTATCAGGAGGAAGAGACCAAAGAGTTCCAAGTTGTATTTTCATCTGTCAGTGAGCTCTGGCATTGGGAGATGTGTGTGCTTCCCTTGTGTGGTCCTCTTGTACCCAGCCTTTGATTACAAATCTTAGATCTGGTACTACCCAGTAGTCTGGGAAGAGCTATGGGAACCAAAGTGTTCTCACTCAGAGGTGTTCATGTATGAAGAGTGACTTTTGAGTTTGCTTGTGTGATTTAAGTTTATTCAGCTGTGTCTTTGATAAACCACTTTTTACTGGTAGCTTTGACTACCCTGTGGAGCCACTAAGCCAGAAGACTGTCTTGCCTGGGGCATTTACAAGTGAATGTAAACCCAAGCTTGTGCCTGGTCACACAGAGGGAGATGGAGGGTTTTACCAGCAGCCATAATGTATTTCCAGGGTGTGTTTGAATTAAGTCGCTGTACATCTAGACCAGAACAGGCAGCATTTCCTACAGACTGATGGGAACCACTTCCTTCCCAGGAAAGATGTATATCGTGGACTGGCCTTCAGCCTGGCTCACAGGTTTCCTCTGCATGAAACAACCTGGTTGAGATCGCTTCACTTTCAGAAATTGAAAGGAAATATGAGGGAGGTAATAGAAACTGGTCTGTCAGTAGGGTTGAGGTCAAGACTGGGATTGGGCTAATATACAATTTCACAGTGCCTGTGGCATCTCAGGTTGGAGAGAATTAGAAGTGAGGCTGCTGGTTCAGAGGCAGAAGGAGAGTGTGGTTAGGTGTTTGGGCAACCTCCTGGATGCCTGTAGTACTTTTCAGGAGCCCTTAGTACACAATGGCCTTTTTTTTATCTGTGATTTTACCTTTTCCTTAGGGTTGAACTGTATCATTGCTTATACTGTCTTCTCCATCTGAGAACTCAAGGAAGCAGTGAGGTCTCCCCAAGGCGGTGCCTTCCAGGCTGCTGACTGCTTCTCTTCTCTGCTGCATTGCTGCTTGTGTGCTACATGTGTGTTTCTGCGTGTACATTTTTAGTTGAATCATCACACCCTTGTCTTGAGGTGTGATGATTTTTTGCAAGAACGTTACCTAGGATCTTTGTGTAAAAATCTGAAAGAAACACTATTTTAGAATTTGCAGTGGGGTTTTAGGGAGGTGTTGTGCTTGAATCTACTGTATTCAGGTAGCCTTTAGACACTACAGGCTAGAGAATAGTGGGGACCACCTATTGAATGGTGTTGAGTGCATAGTAGGCTGTTTATGTAGCTCTGTTTGTGACCTGTGTGCTATGTCTGTTCTTGGTGTGGCAATACTTCAGGTGGGCTTTGGGAGTTGCTGAATGTGATGGATATAATCCTCAATTGTGTAAGTCAGAGTGACTTGAGCGTTTTTTTCTGAATCTTTATTGCTGTTTTTCTGTTGGTTTGTGGCCCAGTGGGTTAGAATGATATACAGCCATAATTCATGCATTAAAGTGGTTGCTGAGGTGGGCCAGTCTTCCTATGGAAGGATTATGCCCTCAGTTTTGTATCCATGAAGGAATCTGTATGATTCCTTCACAGAGGAAGGTTTCTTCTACCCAGACCTCACTGATTTCCTCCTGGCCTTGCTGCTCTGAAGGATGCTGGGAGGAGGTTGCATTGATGGAACCAGAATCATTGAAATCCTTTCAAGAGAAGATAAACTCAAGGTTTTTTTATGTTTATAGAATATTTATGAGGACATGTTTGTAGATGCTAAGTTTTCATTAACAGAAACAATTCATGTTAAATACTAGTTCTGAAATGTGTGGTGCTAAATGGCGCTTGCTTACTTCACTAAACATGTGCAGCCTGAGCACAGACTGCCTTGCTAGGAAGGTATCTTCATTTACCTCACTGTTGCCTCACTCTCAGAGACGGTGGGGGTGATAGAAACTGGTCTGTCGGTGGGGGTGAAGTGAAAACAAACTGAGCTCAAAGCACCTCTGTTACGATGCCTGTGGGTAGGGCCTGATTCTGACCAAACCTCAGCTGAGTGTCTCCAAAGAGATGTTACCCTAGACTGCCCGCTCCCAAGTCTACACCTGCAGCCTAGGCAACTCCTTAGAGGAGTAGTAAGGCTGCTAGGTCAAGATGGTGAAGCATTCCATCCTCCTCATACCATTCTGCCCTGCAACCTAACTTAAAGCCCCTCTCAGAAGCTCTACTGCAGGTAGAGTTGGGGCTTAGGGAGACTCATAGCAGGGTTCTTAAACTCCAGGAACTTGATATTGGCAAAAGCATTGGAACCAGCCAAGGAGCCCGTGCTCCCCTCTGAGCATCCATGAATGTACCCAGGAACCCATGAAATGTGAAGGACGGACCCTCAGAAAAACCCAGCTGGGGCAGCTCTCAGGAGGGTGTTTAGAAGAGGGTTTTGAAGGGTGACATTGAAAATCAATGCCCAGGTGTGCCAGTCGGCCAGCGATCTGGAGCCTCCTGGTCCTGATTGACTGTCAGAGCTGTCTCAGGACATTGTGAGCTATCTCAGGACATTGTGAGCTATCTCAGGACATTGTGAAGGTGTCCTTATGCTCTCTTCTGTTGTCAGGGTTGATTTATAGACATTACTGCTGCAGGCCTGGGTTGGATTCCTCTAATGGTGAAGGCAAAAACATGGTTTGGCTGGATCATGTCACCTGAGTTCAGGTCATTTTACCTGAGTTCAAATATAAAAGAGGCTTTGTAGTTTTTGGGTTTTGTTGTTGTTGTTTGTATTTTGTTCTTTTGAGACAGGGTATAGCCCTGTCTGTCCTAGAACTCACTCTCTAGGCCAGTTTGGTCTCAAACTCAGAGATCCACCTGCCTCTGCTTCCCAAGTGCTGGGATTAGAGGTGTGCACCACCACCACCCAGCGAGGTTTTGTATTTTGAGGCAACAGCTTGGGTTCTATTTGTTATGAATTTCTCTGGATCTTGACTTTTGTTTTGACATTGGTAACCATAGCTTTCATTTAGGAAAAAATATTCTGTGCTATTTTAGGCATGTTTCTGCTCTGCCTTTGTATGAGGTGGTTGGCATGATGGGCTATATGATAGGAATCTAACTTATCACTTGTTTTGTTTTTACAGAGTAACAGTTACCCCTCGATGAGTGATCCTTACCTGTCCAGCTACTATCCACCGTCCATTGGATTTCCTTACTCCCTCAGTGAGGCACCATGGTCCACTGCAGGGGACCCTCCCATCCCATATCTCACTACCTATGGACAGCTTAGTAATGGAGACCATCACTTCATGCATGATGCTGTTTTTGGACAGCCTGGGGGTCTGGGGAACAATATTTACCAGCACAGGTTTAATTTTTTCCCTGAAAACCCTGCTTTCTCAGCCTGGGGGACAAGTGGTTCTCAGGGGCAGCAGACTCAGAGCTCAGCCTATGGGAGCAGTTACACTTACCCACCAAGCTCCCTTGGTGGCACAGTTGTTGATGGGCAGACAGGTTTTCACAGTGACACCCTCAACAAGGCCCCTGGGATGAACAGTCTGGAGCAGGGCATGGTTGGCCTGAAGATTGGGGATGTTACCACCTCTGCAGTTAAGACGGTGGGTTCAGTTGTCAACAGTGTGGCACTGACTGGTGTCCTTTCTGGCAATGGTGGTACAAATGTAAACATGCCAGTTTCAAAACCAACTTCATGGGCAGCCATTGCCAGCAAGCCTGCAAAACCACAGCCTAAGATGAAAACCAAGAGTGGACCAATAGTGGGGGGTGCATTGCCTCCTCCACCTATAAAACATAACATGGACATTGGTACTTGGGATAACAAGGGCCCTGTTCCAAAGGCTTCAGCCCCCCAGCAGACACCATCCCCCCAGGCTGCCCCACAGTCCCAGCAGGTAGCTCAGCCTCTCCCTGTTCAGCCCCCACCCTTGGTCCAGCCCCAGTATCAGAGCCCTCAGCAGCCTCTTCAGCCCCGCTGGGTGGCTCCCCGAAACAGAAATGCAGCATTTGGGCAGAGTGGAGTGGCCAACAGTGACAGTAACTCTGTTGGAAATGCCCAGCCTACTTCTGCCCCAAGTGTAGAATCCCACCCTGTCCTGGAGAAACTGAAAGCTGCCCACAGCTATAACCCTAAAGAGTTCGACTGGAATCTTAAGAGTGGGCGGGTGTTCATCATCAAGAGCTATTCTGAGGACGACATCCACCGCTCCATCAAGTACTCCATCTGGTGTAGTACTGAACATGGCAACAAGCGCCTGGACGGCGCCTTCCGCTCCATGAGCAGCAAGGGGCCTGTTTACCTGCTCTTCAGTGTCAATGGGAGTGGACATTTCTGTGGGGTAGCAGAGATGAAGTCCCCTGTGGACTACGGCACCAGTGCTGGGGTCTGGTCCCAGGACAAATGGAAGGGGAAGTTTGATGTGAAGTGGATTTTTGTCAAGGATGTGCCAAATAACCAACTGCGGCACATCAGACTTGAGAATAACGACAATAAACCTGTCACAAACTCCCGTGATACACAGGAGGTACCCTTAGAAAAAGCGAAACAAGTGCTGAAAATTATTGCTTCCTATAAGCACACAACCTCCATCTTTGATGACTTTTCTCACTATGAGAAGCGCCAAGAGGAAGAGGAGGTGGTGCGCAAGGTGAGTTGTCTGTAGGCACCTGTTAGACAAATGTCTGTCTGCATGCCGGGTACCCTCACAGCAAGCTGGAGTATAATGGGTCAGTGACATGTTCCCAGCTAGCTGTCGTCAGAGCAGTCAGAGGGTACAGGTGTCATCTCTTAGCTAGCACATCCCTGGGATGAGTGTTAGGAGACATGGTAATCTGGACCACGTGTGCACACATAAGAATGCAGGAAAGCTACTTTCTGAATCATGATCTTAGTTCTTCTAGCTCCTGTCCAGTTAAGCACTCTTAGAAATTGGTGTTCATGTGGCACCAGAGAGGCCAAGGAGACTGCCCATGTTGTAGGGATTGGCTGTGCCTTAATGTCCTGCCTGCCCAAGCATTCTTGTGTGAACACTGCCACATAGCAGTTGGAAGGTCTGGCCTAAAGGTCATTTTCTGTTTTCCTTGTAGGAACTCAAAAGACCTGCAGTTTGGGGAAACTTAAACTCACATCATTTAAGTACTAAGAAGAATTGGGGAGGGGGGTGGTGGTGGGAATAGGGAGCAGGCTTGGGAGCCAGATGTTTTATAATTAATGGTTATGATTTTATGATTAGGTCCATTTGGCTGGAGATGGTCCTAACTGATGTGAGGCCATTTGCTCTTCAGAACAGAAATGTTTTTCAGAAATGAGAGAAACAGTCTCAATGTGTTTTATGAAGCTTTTATTACCCAAGAGCATTAGTCCTAAGATTCTCCTTTCATGAAATACCAGTCAGCATGGGCTGGTGATCGTTGGATTGGCTTCCAATCTTTATGTCCTCTGAATTAGATGACTTGCTGGTGTGAATAAATAAGTGTTTTGAGCAAAGTGTGGAGAAGGCCAGGTAGTAATGCTGCTGATAGTACCATTAAGTTACTCTCGTCTCAAGTAGTGAGAAAGGGATGACGGGGCTGGAGAGATGGCTCAGAGGTTAAGAGCACTGGCTGCTCTTCCAAAGGTCCTAAGTTCAATTTCCAGCATAATAAATTAAAAAAAAAAGGATGACATTATTTAGGTTGACCTTTTTAGGTATAAAATAAAGGAATTCTTTAACAGTGACATAGGTTCTTAGAAATGGGTTGTTAGTGACTGTCTTGCTAGCATCATCATATAAATGCCTGTACAAACCAAAGATGCCCAGACGTCTATAGATCAGACCATCTGGGACCACCCCTTAGCACAGTATTGTTAATGCAGCATCTGTCTCTATTAAAATAGCAATAGTAAATGAAACTTAGGTCCTCCTTTTATCTAGTAGCTAGCTATTTTGGTCCTTTCATCTGGTAGCTAGCTATTTGTGTGCACATGTGTTTATACTCAATTTTCCTTTAAGTGCTGAAACTTTATAGTTGCATCAGAATGCACTGGGTAGGGCTGGAGAGATGGTTCAGCAATTAAGAGTGTAGGCTGCTGCTGTTCCAGACCGCCTGGGCTCAGTTCCCAGCACCCATATGACAGCTAACAATAGTTAACTCCTGTCTCACGGATTCTGATGCCCTCTTCTGGGCCTCCAAGGGCACTGTACTCGTGTGTTCCGTAGACTGTACATTCAGACAAACTACTTAACATGCATAAAAATAAATCAGACTGGAGAGATGTCTCACCCATTAAGAGGACCTGGCTTCAATTCTCAACACCCACATGGCATCTAACAACTGTAACTCCAGTTCCAGGGTACCTGACACTCATACAGACATACATGCAGGCAAAACATTAGTGCACATAAAAATAAAATCCAAAAGAAAGCATTCAGTCTTTTAAAAAAAAATTACTAGGTCTCAGAGATTGGTAATAGGCTTAGGGATAAAATTCTGCCCATTATCTGGTTGTGCCTTAAAAATTCTAATGTCTTTTTTTTTAACTGTATGCCTGAATTGTGTATCGTTAAATTTTTATGTATGTATGCCTTCATGGGTTTACATGCGTCACATGTATACAGATGCTTGCAGAAGTGAGGCAAGGGTGTCAGATCCCTTGGAACTGGAATTAGAGATTGTTGTGAACTTCCTGTTGTGGGTGCTGGGAACCAAACCCAGGCCCTTTGTAAAAGCAGTGTTAGCCCCTAATTCTACCATCTTAAAACTTAAATTATGAACTTGATTCTTAGACAGCAGTGCCTGTCAGATCTCTGGTTAACTCTCTGGTCTTGTAAACCTTTTGAGTGACCTGTAGGGGTTACAAGCTGTAGGCATATGGTCAGGATCCCTGGTGGTCCTTGTACTGGAGGACATCATGAAGAGCATCCTCGGGAGGACTGGTGACTCTTACCCAGACTGTGGCAGCCCAGCCACAAGGCTTTCTGTCATGGAGTCGAATGTTAAGTTGTATTGAAGAAGACAAATGAGCACTAGTAGAACTTCAGGTTTCTCTACCCAGTTGTGGGGCAGTCCTTAGATGATGCGTACCTTCACTGCGCCCTGTGCCAGCTGCCTATCAGTACCAATAGCCAGGAGGCTGGGCTATTGCTTTATCTAGGAGTTGGGATCCTGGTGTCTTGGAGTCTGGGCTGCTGTAGAATACCGTTTCATCTTAAGAGTGAAGTGGGAGGGGGCTGGAGAGACGGCTCAGTGGTTAAGAGCATTGCCTGCTCTTCCAGAGGTC
>LOJH01050963.1:1541-14131 GCA_001685095.1 Ellobius talpinus
TGGAACTAGCTCTTGTAGACCAGGCTGTCCTCGAACTCACAGAGATCCATCTGCTTCTTCCTCCCAAGTGCTGGGACTAAAGGTGTGTGCCACAACTGCCTGGCAATTTTCAGAATTTTTACAAACAATAAAGATAAGAATAAAACCCCAAATCTTGATTTGTTTGTCTTCTACTTTCAAAGTTTTCCTTGGATGAGGAATTGCCTTAAAAACCAATAACTTTCTAAAATAGAATGGTGGACTGTACCAATCTTCATGTTTACACAAATCTTTTCCAATTGCATTTGTAAAACATGTTAATGTTGAAGCATAAATGTGGTTTCTCTATCTTTCATAGAAAGATATTCTGTAAATAAATTTCTTAACTGTTCTTTAGGAATACAGACAAATTTTAAAGCAGAGATACTGAGTCCTTTCTCATATAAATCATCTGTAAACACTAAATGTTCACATTAAGTTTTTAATTAAAGGCTAAGAGACACTTAGCAATTAAGTCATAAGAGGAGAAGCAATGAGTTCCATGCATAGTAAATTTTGTTTCTGTAAGTTGGTATAGTCAGAAAGTTCAAAAGATAAGCATAAAACCCAAGCCTGTTGTATTCAAGTTGGAGAACACATTTTGAGTTCCAGAGGTAGATGCCATAGAGCACCTATTCTGTGTATAACCTGAGATAGTGCACTGCGACATCTCAAGTACCTGCTAAGTACCAAATCGTGGTGGGATTTCATAAGGTCATGGCCCTCCTCATCCTTTTTCCTCTTCTGCAGGAAACTATCAGGCAGCCATCACCACTTTCTGCTGTTTAGCAACTGGACTCTTTCTAGGTCAGAAGAACAACAAATAACCCATGGGAAAAAATGTGCAGAGTAAATACTAACCTTAGAAGGGAGACCATTCTTACCTCACTCACCACTAACTACAGAACTTGTTCCCACAAAATGATCCCTGAATAGAGAGAATTGATGTAAGTTTAATGCTGAATCCATATTTTCCATTCCTGAAGTCTCCTCTTGTGACAGCAGCCAAAATAATGTAGGTGCTACGCAGGGAGGGGAGCAGAGAAAAATGTAGAGCTCAATAAAAAAATAATGTAGGTGTTGATAACTTTCTATCTCTTTACTCACTACTGAAATCCTTATAGCATCAGTAAGCCGAGAAGAATAACTGGGTATGTATGTTATCCTTCTTCAACCACTACTGTAGAACATCACTGATAGTGGCTTTATAAACAGAAATTGATTTCTCATAGTTCTGATGCATGGGAGTCCAATATGGAAGGCACATTGGTTTTGTAATCTTCTTCCTGATGCGTAGACACTACCCCTGCATTCTTACATGGTAGAAAAGAAAGGAAATAAATTTCCCCTTTGTCTCTTCACTTAAGGGTACACACCCTAGCGCAAAGAGCTCATTTTAGCCTTATCTAAGTCTAACTAATTTCCAAAGATCTCACCTTCAACTCCCACCACACCAGAGGTTTAAAGCTGCATACATGAACTTAGCAGCAGTGGGGGCTACAGTGAAGTCCCAGGCACTATTATCAGATCACCCCATTTATTTGAGTATGAATCTACCAAAAGTATGCATTCTCCCATACCAAACATGCTGTAAACCTCACTGAGATGATAGGTTAAGTTGCCTGGTATGGTATTTGCCATTTTGTTTTGTTCTATATAAAGCTAAAGTCAGTCCCTTCATTATGGTATTTATATCAATCTAAGTAATACTTGGAGCTTATTGCATTTTTACATAGTAAAACCAGGATCCACCAGTACTCATTCCCTCCCAACACATATTATGAATTTCTCAGTCATAAATTCTAGCTGAGCAAAGCATTTATATTCTTAGAGGATATGTTCCTTTCTTATAATGTGTGTGTGTGTGTGTGTGTGTGTGTGTGTGTGGTGCTAGAAGGGAACCTGGTGATGGTGGTTTCTCCGTAAAGGAATCCACATACGGTCCCCAGTGTTCAAGACCCAGTGAGGCACGAGTCTGACTCTCATGCATCACATCCTCCACAACACATGCTTCTGCACCAATAAGAGACTAGATGTGACTCACCAATATTCAAAGATAAGGTCACAGGCTGCAAAACAAAACAACTAAATAAACCACATACCCTTCAAAGAAAGGAAGCATACATCAGAAGGAATTCAAAAGACTCAGTCATATCACCATGGAGGCACTCAGCCTGAAATAATAGAAATCTCTGGTTAATCGGGAAACAACAAAAATATTCCAGGTTTAATTTAATCAAGTAGCTCATTGACATGTCACAAAGTAACTGTTTTCTCTAACAGCTCTTATTCCTGTGTGATCAGTAGGCGACAAGCACAGCTCTCGCTATCTTCTCCACTCAGGCAAGACAGGGTGAGGTCAGAAAAGATGGACATGTTATTTCTCTGGGTTTTTTCATAAGGATCAAAAGTGCTACACCCAAAGTCCTTCTGGGGACTTCTTACATCTCAGAAGTCAGCCCATTTCCCTCCTGGAAACCTAGGCATGAATGGGTAACAGGATGAACCTGACTTGCCTAGAAAAACTGGGTTTTCATATGAGCACAATGGGGAATCAGGATTCAAACAACATGGAAAGAGCAAAGCCTGTCTATCAGGCATCAATCACTTTAGTGTCTGTCCACTACACAGTAATTAGTGCCTAATACAAGAATATTTTCTTCATAGTAAACCATAGTCTCACTTCTCATAGCCATCAAATGTCTCTCTCCTTTCTAATATGTACCCAGAGATTTGTAGGTAGACAGCAAACAGTCAATAAAAGACATCTGGAATATTATATTGCATCTGCATGCTGGGATAAGAACACAGAAATCATTTAATTCAATTATGTAAATCCCTTCCCCAAATGGTTAGTGCTCTGGTTTCCTTTCATAAATGGATGAAAGGCACAAATAAATCACAGGACTACTCCAATATCAAGCCTTGGAAACTGTCACATACCCCTTGCCAATAAGAAGCGCAAAGGGACAGAGAGAGAGCGCACGGACTTCAATATAGTTTCAGCAAGATGTCATCTGGGCAGCCTGTGTAAAGTTCTGAAATAGATATGTTCTGCCAACATGAGGGAATCATTTTGCTTTTTTTGACAGCACTTTTACTGCAACCATTTATGTAGAATATACACAGCTATTCAGAAGTGTTAGCCACGGTATACATATTAATTAGATGAGAGCCACATAAGAATGCTATGATAGACGCCATGCTCAGCTCACATAGAGGACTATTGCATCATTAGCAGGCCATTGAAACATTTTCTTCAAACATTCCAATGTCTATAAACCTTACTAATTAATTTGAAGTTTTATCACCTTCCCACTATTTCAGCTGTGACAAATCAGAGCACGCTTATGGAATGCTGAGTCGGAGAAAGTACTGAGTTCCCAGGTATTTCCTTCTATGGAATGATTTCATACTTCACCGCTTCACTTGGCTTCCTTAGCAAGACAATCTATTACCCTCACACTGCTTACTCCTCCATGAAATACGAGCAGTAGCATCTACACTGAAGGCTTGCTGCATGAAACAACTGTGCAGTACCTGGCAGGAAGTGAGCATTTGGTGATGGTGGCCACGTATACAGATATATGAAATCAAAGGATTTACAAATTACATCCTTGTTGCTGTTGGACAAAGGAATCTGAACCTAAATATGCAGCTCACATTACTGTTGTTGTTATAACCATATAAATTAAATGTTTTAAATGGATTTAAGAATAAACCATAAAGCCCAAAGGATAAGTTTCTTGTGTTGGTTAGTGTCCTGCATTCATAACCACTCCTCCTAGGCCCCTATGAGCTACAGTCTGGGTTGTTCTTGACGTTTCTGTCGTGATATATTTAGATGAGGTTAGTGTTTAGATAAGTCAACCTTGAAAAGAGCAGATTGCCCTCAATAGTGTGGATGAAGTTATTCAATTTACCAAAAGTCCAGCTAAAACAAAATCCAGACCTCCCTGGGCAGGAGGAATCCTGGCAGAGGACAGCCTTCAGACCTCACCGGCAATGTTGATTCTTCTTGTGTCTTCAGCCTGAGAGTCTTTGGCCTTGAACCACACCCTAGGCTCTTCTGTGGTTCTCCAGCTAACAAGCCCACCTTGCAGATTTTGAATTTGACAATTGCTATGAACCTGTGAAGTGAACCAATTCACTAAGTTATACTTTTTTTCTCTTTATATACATATCCTGTTTGGTCTAATTTTTATGTATAACCTGAGCAATGCACATCTTCAGGCCAAAACAGTATATTGTACAGTCTATCACGGCAGCACCTGATATGTGTTCTTAGCCTCCTGACCCTCTGTGGCGGTGGTTCTCAACTGGTGGTTTAAGACCCCTTTGGGAGTTGAACAACCCTTTCACAAGAGTCACCTAAGACCAAGGTAAAACAAATATTTACACTACAATTCACAACAGTAACAAAATGACCCTTAAGAAGCGGCAATGAAAATAATTTTATGGCTGGGGTTCTTCACAATATGAGGAGCTGCATTAAAAGGTCATAGCATTAGAAATGTTGAGAGCCACTGCTCTGTGGTATCAAGCATTGCTCCCACCTGACATGATGATGCAACACTCGCCAATGAATAAAGGGTTGAGCAAGCTCTATCTACTTACCTTGATTTCTAGAGTCAAAATCAATTACTCCCATCAATGCTCCCCAAAAGCATAGTCTGTTCTCAACAGTTCCTTTAGACTATCCCTCATCATAATGCTCACATCTTTTATCTTCATTTACAAATTATTCTACCCTCACTTGTCAAAGTGTATCATCCCATGTGCCATCTATCATCTGTCTATCATCCATCTATTGTGCTGAAATTGAAATTATTTTATTGGGAATAGATGATTTGTTAGAGAACCACATCAGATTTATAGTTATTGAGATGATTTTTCATATACCTTTTACAGGATCTACACAGTCCTTTAAAGATAGTGACACTCTTCCAGAGTAGTCTGCGGCGGTCAGAATAAGGAAGTCAAAATAAATTATTGCACTGAATGGTAAGAAAACTTAGTTTTCTTTTCTTTTTTTTCTTTTTCTTTTTTTTGAAGAAAATCCCCTCTTATTCAGCCAGGAGGAGGTCTAGGGGAGTTAATGATTTTCTCATTCTGGAGTTTATATGTTCAAACCTAGTTAACATCCATAAAAAGAAAAGTCAGTGAGAGCAGCCAGAGCAATGGCAGTGGAGGGCATTTATATTAAGATAGAGCTGCCCAGCTGTACTGTGCTCTAGAAACCAGACCATGGCTTTACAAGCTCTGCATAGTAATGGCTGTCCTATAGCCTTGTAACCTATACCTGGGTAGCCTACACATTAAACGAGTATTTACCTTAGACAAGACTTTAACAATTCACTTTAAAATATCTGCAAACAAGTGTATTCAAGACTCGGGGTTTGGGGTAAAGGTCTCCAAATATGTGAAATGTATAGGGTGGTTAAATATAAACACTGAAGGTTATTGATATATTATTACTCTGAAAATCAAAGAGTAGGGATATTTCTGTCTCCAAATTCTGAGGGAGGACATTTTTGGTGGACTGGATTTTCAAGGTATTCCCTGAAGAGTCTATTGTCTGATTATTTAGTCAAACAATATGCATGTAGAGATATCAGAGATTGTTTTTTTCGATGTCATTGTTATAACAACCATAAAAGAGGGAAAACGTTTGGCATCATCTAGCTAAATCCAATCTAATTGTTTGACTACTTAAAAAAATTGTCTAGCTTAAGACTAAGGAGAACTGTGGCAGAATTAACAAGTGATAGATTGGAAGGGAGAAGACAGTGTACTCTATAAAACATACATATGACCCCCAGGTGACAGACAAAAAGGCAAACCAAGACCCCTGCTGTACAACTGCTTAAAGTTAAATTCTGCCAGCACTCTGATTGTCGGAAGCAGCCTGTCCCAAATCCTCCTGGCAAAAGCCCAGGCCAACTAGAGCCTTGAATTTGTCCTTGTGGGAGAGGTCTGGAGCTGTGTTCAGCCAAGACCACAGATGTCTGGCATACAGAACTGTGAGATAATAAATCCATGTGGTTTAAAGCTGCTTAATTTGTGGTCATTTGTTAGGGCAGCAAGAACACTAATCCAGTATATTAAAAAAAAGTCCTTATCAAAGACCCCTTCTACCCCATCCCTTCTGTAACAGCAAAAGTTATTTTCATCAGTTTCACAAGGCAGGGGAGGGGGTTGGGGAGGATCCTAGGCTTTGCAAACATACCTTAAAGATTTGACTTAGCCAAGTAAAAGTCAGGTTAGTATTTCCCTAAAAGTAAAATTTTTAAAGGTTTTAATGCCCCCCGCCCTGTCCGGCAGACATATGCAATGTTGCACCTGTGGCTGTCAGAGGACCCTTTGCGGGGGTCCCTCCACCATGTTGAATCTAGGAATCGAACTCAGGTTGTCAGATTTGCACGCAAGTGCCTAACCCTCAGAGCTATCTGTTGGCTCTAAAACTTTGTCTGATTTTTAAAGAAATGATTATGTATTTATGTTGAAGATTGCCTAGAACCAAATTCTCATTCTGTTGGTTACTGGTTTATATGATTTGGAATTGGTTCATTCTCACATTTCTTGTTTTCAGCCTCTCTCACATTTTCATGGTCTCTGTTTATAAATGAGGGAATTGATCTTCACTGCAAACACCAAAAGTGTTTTGTAATATAAATCCCATGTTTATAAAATATTTTGAAGATATTTTAAAGATACTCAAGGATAATACTTTATTAGCTAAATTCATCATTTTGTCACATTGAAAGAAACCTACATATTTTTTTATAAAATGAACAAAAGAAACACCAATTAGGGCAAATCTTAAAAACAAAGCAGCATAATTTGACAGTCCCTCCTAATTCCTGTCTAGTTGTTGGTGTATATAGTTACCTATACAATTGCATTTCTATGATACTCATCTAATCAACACTGTGCATGTGCAGCCTGAAGGAAGGAATCCTGCTGCCCTCCTCCTGATTCTCACCATGACAGGAGCTCAGAGGGGAGGGGCTTAGTAGGTAAGAGCACTTCCCGTATACACATGAAGATTTGAGTTCAAATCCCTAGTACCCACATAAAAAAAAAAACCAACCTGACTTTTTGGAGCCCATTTTCTATGGAGGGATATCTTGCTCAGCCTAGATACAGGGCCGGGTGGGGGAGGGGCTTGGATCTGCCTCTTTGTGATGTGATAGACTTTGTTGATATCCCATGGGAGGCCTTACCCTCTCTGAGCAGTGGATGGGGTTGGGGTGGGGAGGATGTAGGGGGCCAGGAGGAGGGGATAGAGGGGGAACTGGGATTGGTAAGTAAAATTAAAAAAAAAGATTGCATTAAAAAAATTATAATTGAGCCATCCCTGAAACAATAAAAAGCGGGTATTTCTACAGGTTCCTGCAACCCAAGCATTATGGTAAAGGACAAGCCAGCAAGCCTGGTCCAAATGGTGTGATGAGCTTTTGGTTCAGTGAGTAACCTTGTCTCAAGGGAAAATGGTGGAAAATGATAAAGACCTGTAATGGCATTTCATTTGTATTTTAATAAATAAAGCTTGCCTGAGGATCAGAGAGTAGAACAGCCCCACTAGTCAGCTTTATAGACCAGGCAGTGGTTACACACACCTTTAATCCCAGGAACCATACTAGTTGCCATAGAAACCGGGAAGTGCATGCCTTTAATCACAGTGATGCATGCCTTTAATCCCAGAACTAGAGAGGATTATAAAACAGGAGGAGACAGCTNCTGTAATGGCATTTCATTTGTATTTTAATAAATAAAGCTTGCCTGAGGATCAGAGAGTAGAACAGCCCCACTAGTCAGCTTTATAGACCAGGCAGTGGTTACACACACCTTTAATCCCAGGAACCATACTAGTTGCCATAGAAACCGGGAAGTGCATGCCTTTAATCACAGTGATGCATGCCTTTAATCCCAGAACTAGAGAGGATTATAAAACAGGAGGAGACAGCTCTCAGACAGTCTCATTCTGAGATTCGTGGAAGCAGGATCACTATCTTTGAACTGAGGTAGAGGTAAAAGCCAGTGGCTAGCTGTTCTACTTTTCTGACCTTCAAGTTGAACCCCAACTTCTCTCTCTGAGTTTTTATTAATCGTACTTTAAAGGCCCCTAAGGTCTTTGCATGTGCAAGAATATACATGTGCATGTACCCTCTCCCCCACAAACATACCCAGTGGGTCAGTGGGCTGTGGGGGAACTAGAGACAGACAGACAGAGGAGAAAGAATGAAATGCAATGGTCTCTCATCTGCTCTCCAAAGTAAACAGGGTGTTAAATTTCATGAGAGCAAATTGTCTTACCTGAAGTTTCTCCTTTTGCCACAACCGAGGACAGAAACTTTCCTTGATAGTGAAAGGGAAAATCACTTACAGACCCTGTGAAAAAAAGTCCCACTGGCAGCAGAGACCAAGGCTTGGAGAAACCAAAAATGGTTACAATGACCTTTGCACCAAAGTTCTATGATGAGAGCATAACCCAAGTTTATAAGGTCACACCACGGTTATAATATGTGTTCTAGTGAAGCCTCGATGGAAGTCCTGTCAATTTTAATAATCTACAATGTGAAGGAAGAATCAACACTGACATACAATTTACAAAGAGGATTACACCTGTTTTCAATTGATATCTTAACTTGTTTCGTATCAACAGCCTACAGTTACAAAATAATCTTGGTATCTATACAGTATTTTTTCAGGTCATTGTTCCATGATTTTTATAATGATGTATTTTTGGGCAGTTTGCTTACACTCAATCTTTTATTATAAGCAATTCTGCTATCAAGCTCTACTATCTTTAGCAGAATAAAAAGGGAATTCATGGTAATCTGTGTTCTACAAGGATGTAAGGCTGATAGGTGCTTTTGACAAAGGCTTTTTAAAAAGGTACTAATTTGCATCCTCTGAAGATTCAAAGGTTTATACTCAAGGACTGGGCAAATGCAAGATCTACATAAAGTCATGGAACATAAACTTTGGGCTACTTATATTTTACTATTGTGTGTGTATGTGTGTCTCTGTGTGTGTTTGTGTGTCGGCGTGTCTGTGTATGCATACATATCATAGAACACATTTTATCAGAGGATAAATTGAAGGGTTGGTTACTTTCTTTCCACCGTGTGAGTTCTAGGGATCAAACTCAAATGATCAGGCTTAGCAGCAAGTTCCTTTACCCATTATGCAGCCTTGCCTGTCCCAATTACTTAATTTTCAGTGTCATTTTGTATGTTTATTTTTCAAACAGGAATGGCCTTGTGAGAACAAGGCGATAGATGTATTGCTTTTCCCATTCTTAGATTCTTTACAGTGTTCAGTCAAAATGAATGAAACGTGGAGCGTGGTCTCCACGACAACCCTTTTGCTATTGTTCTCAGCACCTGCTATAGTAAAGTAACATTTTAGAAACATGTGGACAATGTTCTACCTTACTAGACCTCTGCCAAGAACCTAAAGCTGTGGTGGTTTAGTGATCTTTCTAATACCTACGATTCAATTTAGCAACATGTGTTGAGCTCACCGTAGCTTATCAAGACAGCTGGCCTCTGATTGCACCTTCTGGTGCCAATAAAGAGACCATTTTGCTTGAGATGCTGCAAGCCAGGGTATATGCCATCCACCCTCTTAATAATTCAGCAAATGCGTGTGATATAATCTAATAAGGTCCATATTTCACTCTATTTTATTGTTTCATCCCTATTTCTTTTTATTTACTATCAACACTCAATGGCTAAATTTAGTTCAATATATGAAATTATATCCCCAAGGAGAAGATTCAAATATATTAAAATAATTCTATCCAGTGGACAGGAAGTATTTTGAGGAAGGAAACTCACATAGACAAAAGTCTTGATCCACATCCAAGGTTGAATTAATGAAACATTTTATCAAATTGTTCCTTGGTCAGATATAGTTCATTCTTCCCTGCTCAGTCTTATTTTTCAGTCCAAATAGCTTGTTGGCCAGAATGACTCAGAGGAAACTCATGTTCCCTGTACTCTTGTTTTTGCTTGGAACTTTGCAGGTGAGTTATCACAGTGAGTTCCTAATATTGGAGGCTTGTTATCTCTTAGTTCCCAAGAATAAAATTTAGTGTTGTTTCTAAACTCAGCATCCTGGAAAGTGACTGTCTTTACTAAAGCAGCTAGAGCATCCCACCTCACTAGGGATAGACTGGAGTACTTGGGACAGAATCAATAGTCTCAGAAGGCTACTCCTGCTAACACAGCTCTGAAAATGATTCTATGACTTCCCAGCAAATGTACCTATCCATTTCATTTTCTCAATGGGGGCTCAAAAATCCATTTTCACACATGTTCTTTAATAGATGCAAGGCTCAAAACAAAGCACAGTGTTCTCTCTTTTGCTGTAACAAGGGACAGGTATGCTTCCAGGTTTCAGAAAGGATTGCTTTGAGAAGAATAAAGGCCATAAAGGGAAGCAGTCCAGAGTATGGTGTGCTGTTAGGGAGGTCAGTGAGCTAGTTACTGTTCTTGCTGAGATACAGAACAAGATAACTATCCTGCTACACACACACACACACACACACACACACACACACACACCTGTTCCTGTATCCTCAAATATCAAAGACATTTCAGATGATAAAAGTCTTTTCTATGGACACCCATTCCCCAAGCTGTGAGTTCCCCAAATGTTGTGATGTTCCCAATTCATCTCTCAGAGGGAGGCAAAATCCACTAATGACAAAATAAAACTTTTAAGAATGACTCTAGTTTAGGTCGAAGATTGAAATCAAGTTATCATTTTAATTGACTAAGCAGCTTTAGTGAAAGATACTGCATACATTCCTGAGACATATCTATATGTGCACATGAAGATTTTGAAGACCTGTTTTGTCTTAGTTTCCAAGAATAAACCCTCACTGTAGCATCTAAACTCAGTATTATCAAAAGCATGGCCTTGCAAAAACTATTGGGAAGTTCCACATAACCAGGGGTAGACTGAGTATTCATAAAAATACCAATAGAAACAATTTGAGCAAAGTGTTCTCAACTTCAGATATGCTTTAATTTATACCTTTTCTAACTTTTGTACATGAATTTCACTAAAGATACAGGGCATTTTTTTCTTTTTCCATTTTTATTTAAGATAGTTTTTTTTTCACATAATAGGTTCCCCTCTCTATGCTCATTAGGGAAATTGGTCTGTAATGTTCTTTGTTCAGTCTTCATTGGTTTGGAAATCAGGGTAACTGTGCTTCATAAAACAAATTGTGCAATGCTACTTCTGTTTTTATTTTGTGGAATAACTTGAGGAGTGTTGGCATTAACTCTTCTTTTAAAGTTAGGTAAAATTCTGTGTGAAAACCTCCCGGCCATTGCTTTTTGTTTGGTGTTGTAGACTTTTAATGGCTGTTTATATTTTACAAGATGTTATGGGTCTGTTTAAATTGCTTCTTGGATCTTGATTTGATGTTGGCAAGTTATATGTATCAAGAAATTTATCTGTTTCTTTTAGAGTTTCCAATTTGATTGAGTAGAGGTTTTCAAAGTATGGCCTTGTTCTCTGTAGCTGTTCTGTGTCTCTTTTTATCTCTAAATTTTCTAATTTGCATCTTCTTCCTTTTAGATAATGTGGATAAGGGTTTGTCAATCTTACTGATTTTTCTTGAAGAACCAACTCTTTGCTTCATTGATTCTTTGTATCGCTTTGTTCGTTTGTTTCTATTTTATTGATTTCAGCTCTGAGTTTGATTATTTCTTGCCATCTATGCCCTTTGAGTATGATTTTTTTTTCTGTTTTAGAGCTTTTAGGTGTGATGTTAAGTTACTAGAATGGGATCTCTCCAATGTTATTTGTACATAGGAGCTTGAAGCTATGAACTTGTCTCTATGAACTGACATCACTGTATTCCATAAGGTTGAGTATGTTGTGTATTTATTTTCACTCAATTATAGAAAATATTTGATTCTTAATTTCTGTCTTGACTCACTTATCATTCAGTAGTGAGCTGTTCAGTTTCAATGAGTTTGTGAGGTTTTTGTTTTTTTTCTGTTGTTCTTGATATCTAGCTTTGATCTACAGTGGTCAGATAGTCTATAGGGTGTTATTTTAATTTTCTTGTACCTGTTGAGATGTCCTTTGTGTTAGAATATATGGTCAATATCGGAGAAAGTTCCATGAGCTGATAGGAGGTATATTCCTTTTTATTTGTGTATATTGTTCCACAAATATTGGTTAGGTACATTTGGTTTAAAACATCAGTTAGCTCCAGCATTTGTTTAGTTGTTGTCTGGATGATGTGTCTGTCTCCGAGCGGAGTACTGAAGTCTCCCACTATCAGTGTGTTAGGGTCAATATGTGGTTTGAGCTGCAATATTACTTCTTTTATCAATTTGGGTGCCCTTGTGTTTAGTGCACCCACCACTTGGTGAATTTTTCTCTTTATTATGTGGTGTCCTTTCCTATACTAATTAATTTTGATTTGAAGTCTATTTTGTCAGATATTTAAATGTCTACAACCAGCTTTTTTCTTAGGTTCATTTGACAAATGGTGCTGGCAGAACTGGATGTCAACCTGTAGAAGAATGAAAATA
>LOJH01050965.1:0-12590 GCA_001685095.1 Ellobius talpinus
TACTCAAGGGGACAGACTGTTCCTTTTGTGAACTGCTGGCATTCTAAGTTTGGCACATGTGCCGACCACAGATATCCTGTTCTCCTAAGCAAATGGGATGTTCTCATGGGAACAGGCCAGCTGCAGGTCCTGAGAGGGTCCTGAGGGTCTTTCAAGAGAACTACAGTTGCCGTGCTGGCACGGCACACATTCACTCAGAGAACAGGAAGAAGGGCTTTGCTCTTGTACTTCAGGCAGCTCTGTCTCTGAGACAAGGCTTTCCTTAATGTAGAAATGAACGTTCCTGGCACAGTGGCTGACACTTTGTTTTATACTGATGTGAACAAGCCTTAGACTGAGGCCACTGAATGTAGGACAAAGACTGAAACTTTAGATCTAGTCCTAACTAAGCCATATTCTTGTAGGTGTTCTATCTTATGCCATTTCAGAAGTTAGTATCAGGTCCCTCTGAATATCCTATTGCTTTTGGTAAAAATTACAAATCCACTTTCAGATTTTTAAAAAGACACAAATGTTTTGTTTTAGTAAGCATTACTTATGTTGATTTACTAAATCATTTACCACTGGTAGACTATGATTGAATGATACTTGATTTAATTTTTGTAATAAATTTGAGAGATATACCAGAAATATTAGTAGTTTTAAATGCTTGAATTATGCATGTGAGCTCATATTTTTATTTAAATAAAATTTTAAAGCCTAAAAAATGATAAATACTTTTTGAAAAAACTCAAAAGGTACCAGATATGGTGGCTCACATCTTTAATGCCAGCACTCAGGAGGCAGAGGCGGGTGGAGCTCAGTGTGTTCAATGCCAGTCTGGTCTATGAAGATGCAGGACAGCCAGGGCTATGTAGAGACCCTGCCTCAAAACCAACCAAACAAACAAAACTCAAAATGCAAAGGCCCAGCTTCCTGTGTGCAAAAGGACTAAGAAGAACGCAGAGAGCAAACCAGCATCACTTTGCCGACAGGCCTGACACTCAGTTCTGTTTCTCTGCACTGGGACCAAGCACATTACAAAGCATTCAAACAGATACTGAACAAATCCTCATGATTTGTTAATTTCTGCATTTCTTTCTCAATAAACTGAGGTCCTGAAAGACTGACTATGGTGACTACATTTTGTATCTCAGATGAAATTTATTTTACTAAGTGCCAATAACAAAAAAAAATCAGGAAGAGGAACTACTCAAGGATATAGGTTCATATACTGAAAAGCTTGCTCACCAGGGAGTGGCACTATTTGAAAGCATTAAAAGAATTAGCAAGTATGGCCTTGTTGGAGGAAGTATGGCATGGGGGGGTAGGCTTTGAGGTTTAGCCTGTGCCAGGCTCAGTCTCTACCTATGGATCAGGATGCAGCTCTCCAGCACTTGCCTGCACACTGCCACGCTACCCACCACAGTGATAAAGTACTAAACCTCTGAAACTGTGAGCAAATCCCCAATTTTATTCTCTAAGAGCTGCCTTGGTTACGGTTCCTCTTCACAGCAACGGAATAGTGATTAGACAGGCTCTCTGCAAAACTCAGGGTAGCTTTGCATTTTTGCTAGTCACATTTCTTCTAACTACATCTGCTCAACTTACAGCTGCAAAAAGAAAACCTTGGCATTTTCCAGCCATGGTGTGGTTTTCATGCTTAAATATAAACCCTGAGAAAGGCTTGGTATTACACTTGGGTCCCAAACACCCAGATGTAGTCACCAGCCAGCTGAAACAAAGACTTTCAATTGATCACAGACTGTGAAGGTGAAGCCTGGATTGCCTTGGGGACCCCAAGATGCTGGAGGTGCCAGAGTCGTGAGATACTAGCTGAGGAAAGCTGCTAGCTAGAAGGGGAACCAGCCCAAGAGAGAGAAATGTGCTGTAGCCAACAAAGCTGAAAGGAGTTGGAGATTTGAAGAGTGTTTTGACATCAGACATGGAGAGACAGTTTGGAGTTTACCAGTTGGTTTTTGGTCTTGCTTTGGCCCAATATTTCCTCACTATGCTCCCTTCCCTATGTTTTGGAATGGTAATGTATATCCTGTGTTGGAAGTATGTGATCCCTTTTTTGATTATATAGGGGAGTTAAGAGATTGTACAAGTCTCAGAAGAGACTCTGAACTTATGAATAAGTGTGATACTGTTGAAGACTATGGGGACTTTTGAAGTTGGACTAAATGTATTCTGCATTATGGTGTGACTACAAGCCTATGGGAGCCAGGGAGTGGAATGCGGTAGCTTGAATAAAAATGGCCCCCTTAGGCCCATAGGGAGTAAAACTATTAGGAGCTGTAGCCTTAATGGAGTAGGAATGGGCATTGTTGGAGAAAGTGTGTCCTTGTCACTTCCTGATGCCTGTGGATGAGATGCAAACTCTCAGCTTCTGCAGCGCCACGACTACCTGCACACCGCCATGCTTTCTACCATGGCCACAATGGACTAAACCTCTGAAACTGCAAGCCAGTCCCAATTAAATGTTTTTAAGAGTTGACTTGGTCATGGTGTCTCTTCACAGCAATAGAAACCTTAACGGAAGTGGAGCTGGATTTTCTATAATATAAACAATTTTATCCATAAACTAATTTTATTATAATTTATTAATACCTGCTGATCCTATTCTAGAGGTGGTCTTCCTGTGTGAAGTGGAAAGAGCACCTTGCTAAATGGTCCGCGATCAGAGTCCAGTTCTCAGATGCTCAGGTTATTTCCCTACGTGCCCCAAGCTCACATTTCTCATCCACAAAAAGGCAGGCAGAGCCTATCACCTACCCTCAGTGGTGCTCCATGGTGATCCCTCTGCAGCTCTTCCAGCAGGGCCACAACCTCCGCGCCACTCTCAGGGCAATGGAGCTGCACCCACGTCCGCAGCTCTCCAGGCAGGATGCTCAGGAACTGCTCCAGCACCAGCAGCTCCAGCATCTGTGCTTTGGAAAGAACATCAGGCCTAATCCACCAGCGGCAGAGCTCCTGGAGCCGGCTAAGAGTTTCTAGGGGCCCAGAAGACTCGTGGTAGCGAAGCTGCCTGAAGAGCTGACGGAACAGCTCCTGTCCAGGGCGGTTCAGCGTCTGTGGCCTGGCAGTCTGCACAGAAGCACAGTCATCCTCCTCCTCTTCCTTCTTTACCTTATGAAGGTGCTCTTGTTCCCTTGAAGCCTGAGCTGAGTGGGCAGCATAGCACCTGCCTGGAGGCATCACTCTTGTCCAGGGTCACCCAGATAAAGACAAAACAAGGCTGCTGCTTTCAATGAGTCACTGCTGTATCCTTGGGATCTTCTCAGCAATGCAGCGCATAATGTCATTTGCTAGGTCATTAGAAGTTAAGAGGCTGAAATAACCAACATTCCTGTTCAGAAGAAAACAGAAAAGAAAATGATGTCCGTCACACATGGTGCCGCTAGGTGGGGATCACTTGTGAGAGCTCATTTCTCACATGTATGAGAAGACATATGTGCATAAGTACTTACACAGACTGAGACCAAGGATGGTAAGCTAATAAAGTTTCTCTGAACACAGGTAAGATATGAATAGGGCTAGAAGACACAAGTGGCTGAGAAAAAGGCCAAGCAACATCTGAATAAGTAGACAGACACATTGCACCTACATTTCTGTAGGGGGAGACACGGCATGAAAAGCTATTCTCACATTGATGTTTAGTTCAATTCCTAGCAAAATCTCAGGGAGATGGAAGGCAGAGAAGGTGGGGATATGTCTAGCATGTCCAAGTCCCTGAATTTAATCCCCAGAACCACTGGGGAAAAAAGAGAAAAGATACTGGCTGGGAGAAGGGGTATTTAATGGAAGAAACCACAACCCAAAGGGGGTAGGGGAGGGTGTCATTGGAAGATTCCAAAAATACCAGTGATAATCAATCACAAGGGGGTAACTCCCCCATTTCTCAAGATTGTTCTCAAGATTATAATCTAACTTTGTAGTCAGCCAGTTCCTGGAACAAAGTCACTGAACTGGCTAACCTAGATTTTTGGGTCTACTCTTCCTGCTAGGGGAGGGGATCTGGATTTATCCTGGTCTTTCAGTAGTTAATGTCATGCTGGACAGAGAAAATAACAGAAATCAGCAAAAGACAAAACTATAAACTTAAGCAGAGCAGGGGCACGTAGCCCAGCAGGTAAAGGTGCTTGCCTCACCAGCAATCTGAGTTCCATCCCCAGAACCCACAAAGGTGGGGAGAACTGACTCCACACCCATAAAAACAATTATGTACACACACACACATAGTAAATTAAAATTTAAAACATAACGTAGTTAAAGTAGGCCAGGCATGATAATGAATGTCTATTATCCCAGCACTTGGGAAGTAGAGGCAGGAGGATAAGGAATTCAAGGCCAGCTTGGGCTGACAGCTAAGACCCTGTCTCAAAACAAAACAAAAACAAAGAAGTGGGGTCAGAAGTAGACACTGATATAAACGGATCACATTTAAAAAGCAAGTACAGTCAAGTCAGCAGAGTCCCATCATTTAGGAGACAGAGGCAGGCAGGTCTTTGTGACTTGGAGGCAAGCTGTAACAGCAAATCACAGGCCAGCAGGGCTATGTGAGAGACTGTCTCAAAAACAACAAAGCAAGGAGAAAGAGCAATCTTTCTCACAAGGCCTCCCAACAAGAAATGTAAAAGAAAAGGAACACAATATTCATTAATAAAGGCAAGATGCTAACCAGGAAGAGAATCGCTTTTGTTTTGCTTTGTTTCATTTTTTGGGGTTGTTTTGTTCTGTTCTTGTTGAGACAGGGTTTCTCTGTGTAGTCCTTGATGTCCTGGAACTCCCTCTGTAGACCAGGCTGGCCTCAAACTCACAGAGATCCACTTGCCTCTGCCTCCCTAGTGCTGACATTAAAGGCGTGCATCACCAAGACCCGGCCAGGAAGTGAACTAAGGAGAAACACAGAATTCCTTCCCCTAAGACAGCACAGATTACAACATTAAACACAGAAATCTTAAAGTGGTAAAAGCTGAGAAATGCCAGTAACAAGGACACATCAGTTTATCCGAGAACAAGAAAACATCAGATACAAGAACATTCCAAAATTGCAAATAACAAAATATTTCAAAAAAAAAAGTCAAGACCTTGGGGGCTGGAGAGATGGCTCATAGTTGAGATCACTGGTCACTCCTTCCAGAGGACCCTAGTTCAATTCCCTGCATCCACCTGGGAGCTCATAACTGTCTATTAACTCCCGTCTAAAGGGATCTGACATCCTCTTCTACCTTCCACAGGCACCAGGCACACACACGGTGGTTAGACACGCATGTAGACAAAACACTCATACACTAAAAGAAATTTTTTTTATCAAGGTCTTAATTGTATAGCTATGCTTGGTAGTGACTTACTACACAGGAATAAAGCAGAAAGGGCCTACAGAATGTTTAGCGTCAAAACTGCAGTTAAGCTGAACTTTAGTTGGACCACAGGAAATAAAACCCAGCAGCAAGAGACGCCCACAGGTGTTCCCTGGTCCCCCGCATGCTCACTGCCACTTGTACACAACTCACACAGAAATAAGATGTAGGACCAGGTGTGGTGACGCACACCTTTAATCCCGGCACTCAAGAAGCAACAGATCACAGATCACATCACATTCAAGGCCAGTAGGTGTTATCAGCGAGATTCTCCACCCAGGAGAGAGGCAGTTTAGGGTTTAGAAAGCCAAAAAAACCCACAAATGGCAACGAGAAGCAGAACCGGTGGCAGAAGAAAGTTTCTAGAACACAGGTTTCTAAAGCTTAGTTGATAAGAACAATGGACTTTCCTGGACTTGGACGTTTGGTCAAGAATGAAGCTCCGCCCGGCTGGGGAGCAGTCGTGCGGAACTCACAAAATGGAGTCAGCTAAAACAAAATGGGGTTCCTCCATCGGTTCATTTCCACCTTTCTGTCATTTTATTCTCCAGCAACTGACATCACAAAATGCTCATAAACTAACACTTCCTGGATACCAGAAGCCACAGAAAATTTGGGGTTGGGACTGTGAGCACTTTTCAGTTTTCAAGTGCGTATCAAAGCTTAATTTCAAACGCGTCCTTTCAGCTTATAAAACATTTCTATCTTTTTTACTTAAAAATTTGAAAGACAGGGCTCATTAAATTGTCCAGGTTCCTCAGAAGCGGGGGTTAACAGGCCTAAGCCACTAGACCGAGCTGTCCCAAGCATTTTATCTCCTACAGCTTACGTCACGACCGTAGAACAATTTTGTTTTTGTTTTTAAGGTAAAACAAAACCAACCCGCACGATGAACTGTGGGCCGCCGTGCCGAGTTTGTCAAGAAGTCAGGACGCCAAGAGTCACAATGGCGGAGACCGGACTTGCAGGGTCTCGGAGAAACCGGAGGCTGCCGGGCAGCACCGCCCCAGACCAGCCCGGTTCCCGGAGAACCCACCCGGGTGGTGGCATCGCAGGTGGGGTCAGGATGCCGCAGACTGTGCCCCGCCGCCCGCTCGCCCACCCGCTCTCCCCGCCGCTCACCGCCCAGCGCCGTGAACCTTCGCGTTCCTCCCCGGATGGCCGTGCTGCCCGCTGTGTCCAACTCGCCGTGGCCTCTCTAGGACAGCGGAAGTCTACCTTCTGGGGGCTCTCTAGGATACCCGGAGGAATGCCACCTCGGCTGCTCTCCGCCCTAATTCTCCCTGGTTCCCTTCATGGCCCAGCTTGCCCGCCCGTCTAACTATGCTAGGTGGTTGAATGCTGTGCGTTGCCCGGCATTCCACGCCCCGCCCTCTTTCTGGAGATTAGAGCTTTAACTGGAAGAGTAGGTGTGGCCTGGAGGCGTTGTTCTGGAGGAAGCGCTTTTCTTTCAGTGGATCCACTAAAGGGTAACTGATTTCAGTTGGGCAAACCCTTGTGCAGAAACTGAAGGACTCAGACAAACGTGGCTCTGGCAGGTCTTGCCCTCCCTGAAAGACCCCCGTAGGGTATCTTCCCTGGGATGAGACCCCTTGCCCAAGAACCGAGACCGAGGCCACTGGATGCAAACAGCAAGAGGATTTTATTGCTCACACAGGCGCCTGCGAACGCTTCAGCCGTTAGGGGGACTGAGCGTGCCGGGCTAGATTTGGGGCTGATTATATAGGGTCGGGAAAGCAAGAAGCGGCTTACAGAAGCAGATGCATGGTTACAGGGTTCTCATTGGTCAGTTNGGCCACTGGATGCAAACAGCAAGAGGATTTTATTGCTCACACAGGCGCCTGCGAACGCTTCAGCCGTTAGGGGGACTGAGCGTGCCGGGCTAGATTTGGGGCTGATTATATAGGGTCGGGAAAGCAAGAAGCGGCTTACAGAAGCAGATGCATGGTTACAGGGTTCTCATTGGTCAGTTTAAATGAGGCCATGAGCTCATGCTGGGGACAAATTCTTGGCCTTTCACCTAGATAACAGTTAGGGAGGGGATTGCCCAGGGACTTTCTGATGTCTGACTGTAGATATCCTGACCCGGGAGAAGCCCTGACTTGTTTGTTCCTTAAGCCTTGCAAAATGGCTTTACTGCTGCTAGCTTTGAGAGGGGGAGGTCTTTCATCCCCACTCTTTCTCCCTTGGTAAAGCGTTAGATTCCCGTGTTTAGGCACGTCCACATCCCTGAAGCTAGCCACCAAGGTCCCTAATTTGCTTCTTTCTAATGCCGAACTCATTCCTGAAGCTGATCACTAAGGTCCAACTATCAAAACATCAAGGCCCAGCAATCAAAATTCCCCACTTGACTACTCTGATTTACATGCCCATCAGAATTTATCAACCTGTGCTAGCTCAGGCTAAGACAACCATCCCCTTCTTTCCTTTTAAACATTACTCCTACGAAACTGTTCGCTTTTTTCTTCTTGATTCAGATTCAGCCACCTTGTCTCTTGGCCTTGCTTAATAAAGTACCTCTTTGTGCTTGAAATTGCTGTTTGGGTGGGGTCTGTGCCTAATCTGGCGTTCAGACGGGTGCCACCCAGGGTGTCCAGATCTTTTTGGACCCCTCCCCCCGCCCCGCGCACGCACTTCAGAATAACTGCCAGCATAGACCGTACTTATGTGAAACTGCAGGGCAGAGCTAATGTCAGAAATGTTGCAATTGAACACCCTGATGGTGCTGCGGAAATTTCTGCGAAACTGAGTCATTGAACTCTTATCAGTTGGACAGAGGTACTTACTTGGATAACTCTGTAATGGAAATCATCCTGGGCCTCTCTTAAACCTGAGATTCACAAGGAGAAAGCCCAGTTCCACAATGTCCAGTTAGAGCAAGTTTTGTTTAATATTGGCCAGGAAGATGGACACTGAACAGGTCCACACCTAGGATTCCCATAGAACAGTCGTGAGTTACATTAGCTACAGTACTTCCCGCCTTTGTCCGAAGGTTCGCATAGGTCCTGATATACCGTGTACTTCCTTCCCATGTGTGATCAAGCACATACTGCACAGTTGGGGCTGTTAGGCCCAGATCATGAGATCATGGAGTCCCCCTATAACCAACCAGGATGCCAAGTCCTGTGTAAAAGCAAAGAGCCTTTATTCTTACACACTCGGACTCTCCATGTGTCCAGCCTATTGGAATGATCGCAGACCCTGAGCTCAGTAAAGGTTGGGTATTTATAGCAAAGGTAGAGGTGAGGGATTTCTAAGGTTCAGGACCCCTGAGTGGTTGACATTTGTCTAGGGGTGTCCTGGTGAAAAGCGATGGGGGTGTGCTAGCAGGTGATCCTATCTACAATGGTTTAACATTAGGAATTTCCTTTGGATGGTCTATTCCTGGGTGGTGCCTGGGTAGTCTCAGTTTGTGGTCTTTCTTGGAACCAGGTATTGATTGCCTACTGAGACTCAGGCCTCTGTTGAGCTTCTCGTGGCTGGGCCCTATCAGAGCAACCAACCTTGTTTACTGAAGTGAAAACACGTGACTTGTTACGTTTAGCCCTCAGCATTCTGTGGTCAAGTGAGACAGGTTCAGCAGCCTCTGACTGAGGGAGGGAAGGAGTAGGTAAGCAGGAGGTTCGAGTAGAGAACCCTGTGTGAGATGGTAAAGGACTGGGCAGGGTTAAAAATCTAGTTATCCCACCTACACAGCGCCTTGAGTTTCTGGAAATAGTGCCAGAAGGCAGGGGATCAGTCTGTCTCGGCACTGGGAAATTTTCTTGGCTTTGACGTGGCAGTTTGGGGGATTTCCACACTCCTTCCTCTTCTAAACCCTTATGACCCTGTATAAGAAATTTTCTTGGCTTTGACGTGGCAGTTTGGGGGATTTCCACATTGCCTCCTCTTCTAAACCCTGATGACTCTGTTTACATATATTTATTATGTATACAGTGCTCTGGGGCACATATGGGACCCAGGCTGCATAGGTGCCATGGCAGGTTTGATAGGGACCAGTCAAGAAAGTATGCTGACTTTCCTTTTACTGGCAAGCAACACCCGGCTCCAGGAAAAGCTGTAAGCTGAGACCACCCAGGGACGGACCAGTGTCTAAGGGGAAGTACCTGACATTCCTAATATCCCAACCATTAGATAAGATTAAATAAGATCACCAGATGTCCTTGAGGCCAGTAGGCACTTATTCACCCTTTCACCAAGACACCCCTAAACAAATGTCAGTCAATCAGGGTCTCGAATCCTGGAAATCCCCTCACCCCCAAACCTCTACTATCATAAAAAAAACCTACCTGGCCTGGACCAAGCAATCTCAGTTCATACCGCTGCGTCGGACACAGAGAGGACCCAAGCCCGAGCTTGAATAAGGGCTCTTCGCTTTCACGCACACGGATTCTGACTCCGTGATCTTGGCACAACAGTAGTGGACCTGGAGTCTGAATACTTCTAACCTGTTTCCGATAAAGTGAATTAGAAGGCATGGATCAAACAGTAGAATCAGGAGAATTACAACCAAGAGCCCCACTGGTGGGGATGGGAAGCCCAGCCTGCTTTCATATTGTGATCAGGAGTCATTTTGATACTCTAGCTAAGGTTTCAATTTACTATAAAACTTAAATTTTTGTTTCTCTGCATTGGGTTACAAACCCACCCCCCATGATCACAAATTGTTCTGGAACAGGTGTTCTGGGGAGATTTCCTTAACTTCTGTTCCGGCTTCTGTATCTATGCTGGCTTGTAAAATCCCACCCTGTGGTTTTGTTCTATTAAAGGAGCCTGAGAAACTGCTCAGGGCTGTTCTTCTGATTTCTGTCTTAGAGGGAGACAGCCCCCAGTCTGGCTTTGGGTGCACTGAATAAACCTTGCTTCAGTCTGGCAACAATTTGGATTGGGGGTTTCTCTTCTCTCACCCACGGATTAACAGTGACTATCTATGGTCCAGGAGGTCCAGAGTTCACCCTATTAAGAGCTTTTGGTTTTTATCTCTGGACTATAGTCATTGTACCTGTTACCTAGCATTTTCTTTCACTGTTCCTCTTTGGTTTGCACAGAAACATCCTTCTTCTAGGAAAGACACCTGTGCCACCTACTGGGCCCTGACTGTTGAGGGTAGAGACCCAGAGACCACTCGGCATGTCCAATTCCCGAATTCAGAGTCTGTATTAAGCCGGCAACTGCTTGGAGAGAAACACCTCTCATAGAGAAGCCTTGTGTGCATTTTATAGGAAAAATTTAAAGACCAATAACAGAAAAACCACAGCCTGGTTGGCACTTGCAGGGGGGGGTAAAGCAAGCAGTTTTATTATAAGTAGCCCAGAAAAGATGACTGTTTAGACAGTTTATAGCCAATTGAAAGCCTTTATTCTGGCCGACTGGGACCATACCCAGGTTTTCAGGGGACCCAGGTGTGACCATGAGTGTCCAAAGCACAGGATTTTTTTGAAGGCAAAAACCACACCTTGGCATCTCAAACCACAGTTTCAGAGAGCTGCCCCTTCACCAAAGCAAGCAGTTAACAGAAGTTAAGATAAGCAGTTAGCATGGAGGGGGGCAAGGTTCTAAACTGGCAGTTGAACTGAAGTTTAGATCAGTTAGCTGAAAGGGGTTCCTACACAAATCAGCTAAGTTAGACAGGTCGTCCTGATTTGGGGTTCCTAGAATAGAGCTGGGTAATTTTCCATGGGATTCTCCATCAAGGAGATCAAATTCTAGTTAATCCTGAAATGGCCTGAGCAAAAATACAAGACAGGACTTTTGCAGTGTCTTGCACTGTCATAGTTTAACAGAAGCCAAAAACATGCAGTTAGTCGGGGTATTTTGATCCCAAGTTCAGAGCACAGGGCTGAGTACTTTTCCACAGAACGTTTCGTGGTACGAGTAATGTCAGTTTCTGATTAAACCAAAGATGGCTCCAACGGAGACGAAATGGGGAAACCTTTGCCCTGACACATGTCTAAGCCTCTACTGTTATGTCCACATCTCAGAATCCCTAATGAAACCACGGTGCCGGTTTTCCGATGTAAATGCAAGAGGGTCTCTGTTTAGCAAGCTTAAGCTCGGACCACAAACCTCCAGTGCAGTGTGTGAGAAGAGAATGCAGCCCTGAGTTCAGAGAAAGACAAGCTTTTAAAAGCAAAATGCCACAATAAAGGGACTACATGTCTTGTCATCTTGGGATTGGGTAAAGGGGGTACAGAGTAAGATTTCTGAAATCATTAGTCAGATTTTGGGCGCAAAACCCCCAACAAAGACTCGTAAGAAACTGACAAGGTATCTGAGAGGGCAGGACGTCTTCAGAGACACCTGAACCTTGTTAACTCTGTCTCACACCTTAATTGGCTGTCCACATGGCTATCTGCTTCACATTTGCCTTCTACCACAGCACATTCCTAGAGCTGAGGTCAATCCTAGGTCACCGTTGGTTGTCTTAAGAGAAGTCCCATCTTCAAGATAGGGTCTGAGAAGTCACATTTCAGTTAAATATTTCAGGGTCTCACACTACCATGTTGTAAGGCCATGGCCGCCAGAGTTTTATCAACAACAACTCTACTCTGCTGAAGTAGACTGAGGGAGGTCTCCTTTAATTTGGATGGCTAGCAGGCTATGTTGAGCCTGTTGGTGTTAGGGTCCTGGAGAAGCCCCACAAAGACCACCATCCACATATGCCATCAGCAAGAGCTTTTATTATCTCAAGAATAGAAGTACCAACAGTTTGGGGTCAAGCATCCAACACAAAGGCAAAGATGGTGCCGATCCCCAAGAAAAGCTTGCAGGCTCTTTTATGCACAACTAGAGGAATTCTAAAAGCAGTGTGATCAATCTGCCTACAATTGGTTTACACAAGTGACAATCATATTAGTAGGTTTCTAGTTAGTTAGGGCTGTCAGGGGTGGGCTAAGACTATAGCTTTTCCATTTTTGGACAGTCCTAGGCTTTGTCTTATTTGGTTATTGTCTTGAGGTGAAAGACCTCCAGAGTAGGGAGATTCTCACTCAAGTCTCGGGATAACACGACCCCCCAGGAACTCACGAGAGACTGTCCTTGCTGCAATCACATGAGGTTTATTGACAGGACAGGAACCAGTGCACTGGGGCCGAAATTCATTTCCCATGCAGGGGTAGAGTTCGACCCAGAGTAGCTGGGAGAAGGGGTATTTAAGGGAAAAAAACACAGCCCAGTAATACAAAGGGGGTGGGGAGGGCGTCATTGGAAAATTCCGAAAATACCAGTGATAATCACAAGGGGGTA
>LOJH01050968.1:0-12589 GCA_001685095.1 Ellobius talpinus
GAGGAGCGGGGCCCGAGGGCGGGGCCTGTTGGCAGGTGCGCCAGGTGACCCCGAGCCTGCTGCATGCAAGAGGTGGCTTGTCTGGGGTTCTGCAGGATGAAGAAAGAGGTCGCGGGTCCTGGGAGCTGTCCGAGCTCTTTGTAACTGACTCGCCTGGAAAGGTTTTTCCTGATAATCGGACGCTTTCCTCTTGGTGGGCAAATAGAACCAAAAGAAATGATCCCAGACCTAGTGCAATCCGCTGCTGAATCTTGGGTTAGGGATTTCGTTGGGATTCTGTGAAGTTCTGAAAGCTACAAAGTACACTGGGCTAACTCAAGAGTTTTAAGAACTGGCAACCAAAATGCATTGGGACCAAGTCCTACATCAAAGCTAATTCCAATGAGTATTACCCGTGGCTGGTTGTCTTTTATTCTTTGTTGACTTCAAAATAGCTTCTGATCCAAAGGTCTATCTTGATCCTGGGTGGTTCTGTCATGATTCAGAAAATTCAATTGCAGGAAAAATCTTCTACGGGAATACGGTGACCTAGAACATAGAACTTTTGGACCCTCTTCTACCCCAAATTCATTGTCTTTGTCCACAAAGCTGGCTTAGTGGATTTGGGAAAGTCACATTTATTCAATTTAGGGTTTATATTATATGTGTTGGCAAATAACTATATGGAACACAATATTTTTTTGAGATTGGTCTCTTTGTAGCTCAGACTTGTGTAGCAGACTTTCTTTCAGACCACCAACCAGTACCCAAATCATGAGACAGAGACTTGTTATTTATTAGTTGCAAATGCGCAGACTTAGCTTTTATTTTAATCTGTTTCTTTTTATCTATGTTTTGCCTTGGGACTTTTTACCATTCTTTCTGTATGTCCTACTTTCATTGCTTCTCCTATCTGCCTACCTGGCTTCTGGCCCTGGGCATGTCCCTCTCTTTCTCCCTCATTCTCTTCTCTATCCTAGATTTCTCTTCCTACTTACTCTGCCTTTGAACTCACCTTATCCCTCCCCCTGCCTAGCTATTGGCCGTTCAGCTTTTTAATAAACCAATCAGGTGTCTTAGGTAGGCAAGGTGACACAAAAAATGAAAAGAAACATCTTTACCTTGCTAACAAAGGCAGTAGAAACAAATGTAACAAATCTTCACAGAGTTAAAGTAATTTTCCACAACAGGCTTGCCCCAATCCCGGGATTTTCTTGCTTCAATCTTAAACAAACCTCCACCAAAGAGGACTAGAATGCATTCTAAATAATAATGATAATAAAGAAAGGGAAAGAAAGGTACACTAAGAAATGTAAAGAATAGAATGTTTTGAGTAATAAAAGTTAAAATGAATTCACAACATCTTAAAATAGTAATATTTGTTTTGATATTCTCTTTGGAATTTTTCTTTAAATGCTACCATATCCATAAAACATTATTATATTGGGAGAAACAGAAAAGGTATAAGGAGGAAGTAACATTTGAAATAATTTTGGAATTATAAGGGATTTGATTCATGGAGAACCAAGAGAAAATTGACAATGGGATAAACTTTCAAAGAGAGAGGAGTTTAAAAATATGATGACACTCTCATGGATGATCAAAGCAATGTTGCCATTAACCAAGAGATGTCATTTGAATGTGGAGAGTGTAATGATCTGTCCCTTTAAGAGACAAGCCACACCACTCCTGATCTTCAGCTTCCAGACTGAATCCTTCCTTTCCATCTCCCTCTTGAAGAGGCAGCTTCTGTCTCTCCCTTCTCCCCACTTCTCCCCTCCTTCCCCCTCTCTGTTTGTCTCTCTCTCTCTGTCTCTCTCTGTTTCTCTCTCTCCTCTTCTCCCCTTCTCCTTTTTCCCTTCCATAACCCACTAAATAAATATCCAACCTCACTCTGCATGGTGTTCCTATCCATGTCTCTGTCTCTTGCCCACCATGTGGCTCCCTGCCCAGGACCAGCCACCTTCAGAGACCTGTGACATGGTCTCGTGGCATGGTCTCATGGTGTGCTCATCTGTCTGTTTCTCATCGTGGGACTGACTGGACTCACCCACCATGCATCTCCTTGCCTGGGACTCATAGCCTGCTGCAGCCACTCGGGGAACTGCGCCATCCCTGCCTGGGACTGGATGCTCTCTCGGGACCTGCTACTCACTGCCTACTGCCACTTCAGGGACCTGCAGCATGGTCTCATGGCCCGCCCACTGCAGCCACTCGGGGATCTGCAGCATTTTTACTTAAACCATAACAGATTGTACTAAAGCTTTCTTCCCAAAGTGGTACTACTCCAGGGTGGTATAATTGGGGTATGCTGTGAAAAGGAAACATGAAACTCATGCCTCTCTGCAGTCTAGCCTAAGATCTAAGTAGGTTGCTCCACCAAACGCTCCATACATAATGTGGCATTGTCATGAGAGACTCAAACCAATGTGACCTTTCAGAATTGAACTTGAACCTCCAGAACCATAAAGCAAAAAGGGGAACTTTACTTCCTAAGTAGACTGCCTTTGGTATTTCATTGTGTTATTGTAAGTTAGTTCAACAGTTAAAGATCATATTTTGGGGGGAAATTAACTTACTTAAAAGTGCTAAATGTTAGGTGTTTACCAAAAAGTACCAAGCCCCTTTCCTTCAAGATGGAGGCTGCACTCCAGCCCAGGACCAATCCTTCCACCTATGCATTTCTTATAAATTTTGCACTATTGACTGTTTTTTCATGGAAGCTAAAAGAACTAGTTCTTTTATTGTGTTAACACATGGGTACTTAGGCAGTATTTAAGTGTTTGTGTTTAACGATTATAAAAATTAATATCATTCAAAAGGGTTAATCTCTCAAACATTCCCAAAATGTTCTAGATATCAAAGGGATTTCTTGTCCTTCCCCCATGTTTAATCTCCTCTGAGTGTTCCCTGTCTAAATAGCTTTATCACACATTCAGTTAAGCAGTGTGAAAACCTAACCACACCCTAGCAGGTGCTTCTTATGCCATCATGTTCATATCAAATGAAGAACTCTACCTACTCAGTTTTACCTCTTGGGTTAGTGTAGAATTCTCTATTTTCCAGCTGACATGCTGTCTGAATTTAGTTAAACCACTGAAAACACTTCCTCACCTGCCTTCATATTCTCTTCTGCCCTTCTGCCCATTCTCTACACATCTCAGCTTATCTTGTCAAATGTGATCATGTCACCTCATTGGTCGAAATTAAATAGCTCTTATTGGCCTTTTCTAAGGACTGAATTATGTCCCACCCACCTCAACATTTATGTTTTGGAGTCTTTCCATACAATGTGTTTGTATCTGGAGTTAATTATTGTTTAGGACATCGATTTTAATAGGCAAGAAGTCTTGGTTCCCCTCCCTCCCATATTCTTTCTCAGCCATATTAAAACACAGAGAAAGTTGGTATCTTCTAGACAAGAAGAGGACTATCAAATAGAATTCTACCATGCTGGCACACTATTAGGCTCTCAGCCTTCCTATTACTTAAGTCCTTACCTATGGTATTTTATTTTGGCTGCCCTAAGTTAACTAGTACAGTCGTCAAGAATGGAGTAACCATCTCTACCAATCCAGGCTTATACCATTCTGTACCTGCCCCACCCCAATCTGTGGTTCTAGCTATACCAACATTTATAACTTTTAATTTTCTTGAACATACCTTATCCTCACTACATAACCTTTTTTCATGTTGACACTATATCTGAAACATGGTTTGTGTAACTGACTTATTCTCATCCTTTATATACCACATTAGCATTATTTTTGTGGGTCTGGCATTGGTGGTATATACCTGTAATCCCCACACTCAGGAGACTGAGACAAAAAGATTAAGTCTTATAGCATCCTGGGCTACCTACTGAGACTATCTACAAACAAGAACAACACAAGCAATCCAAATGATTTCATTCTTCATTACTCCTTCCTTGATTCACACTTGACCTCTACTCATAGTTTCTTTATCTCTGCCTTCAATGTTCCTTTATTTTCATATAAAGCACTTTTATAGTTCCTCATTTTTTATTTATGATTACAGAAGAGAGACAGATCCAGCTAGTCAGTCAGTATAGATAGAAGTTTCTGACCTGCCTGGTCCCACAGCCATTCAGTCCCCTCCAAAACACACACAGGCTTATATTAATTATAAGCTGTTTGTCCTATTAGCTCAGGCTTATTATTAGCTAGTCAGTCAGTATAGATGGAAGTTTATGTCCTGCCTGGTCCCACAGACATTCAGTCCCCCCCAAACATACACAGGCTTATATTAATTATAAGCTGTTTGGCCTATTATCTCAGGCTTATTATTAACCCATAATTCTTGTCTATGTTTTGCCACATGGATTGGTATCTTTTCTCAGTAAGGCATTCTCATCTTGCTTCCTCTGCATCTGGCTGGTGACTGACTCTCTGCCTTTCCTCTTCCCAGAATTCTCCCTGTCTAGTCACCCTGCCTATACTTCCTGCCTGGTCACTGGTCAATCAGCATTTTACTAAACCAATATGAGTGACAAATCTTTACAGTGTACAAGAACATTAACCCACAGCAAGTCAGTGAATAATATTTTCCAACAATGAGCAAAATACATACTGGTATTATCATAAAATAATGGATCTATAAAGTTATAATTGTCTAGTGACATCAGAGCCTTTGTAGCCTCATAACACAATGCACCACTCATCTGTCTATATTGAGGCTGAGGTAAATAAACCTATTGTTGTATAAAAGGACAGCACATACAATTGTATACAGTACATATAACCTGATTAAAATACTAAGTGACTGTTACTGGTTAATGTATTAACTTTTCTACAATGTTTAATTATTTTTACAATCTATTTCTCTACTTACAAAAATGAAGTTGAGAGTATGCCATGTCATGCTTCCAGCAGCTGCATACATTTTGTTTACACTGTCTGTTGGCTACATCAGGAGGTGAGGATGAGTAATTTGCCCATACTATTTATGGTTGCAAAGTGCATTCTATAATGTTTGTACAGTGACAAATTTCTCACAATGTATCTCCATCATTAAGGAGCATATGACTATAAAAACAAGAAAGGAAGTGACCACTGAACAGAGGTTGAAGGTTGTAGTCCCAAGTCTCTGAGTGGTAGCAGCCATTACAAACTGAAAATTGAAGATTAAAGAATTTATTCTGGGGGTTCAGTAATTAAGAATGCTTACTACAGTGGGGAGAGTAAGTGGGGGGAGTATGGAGGTGGAACACGCCTTTAATCCCAGCACTTAGGAGGCAGAGGCAGGTGGATCTCTGTGAGTTCTAGGCCAGCCTGATCTACAGAGTGAGTTTCAAGACAGCCAGGGATCCACAGAGAAATCCTGTCTTGAGAAAGAATGCTTCCTGCTATTGCAGAGGACCTGTATTTAGACAGCAACAGCCACATCAGGTGGATCAAGTGGTATACAACCACCTCTTTCTCCAGTACCCAGGAGCCAATAGCCTCTGACTTTCAAAGGCACACATGTGGTGCTGAAAAATGCATGCAACTAAACACCCATACACATAAATAAAATGAACAAATAAACCTCATTTTTTAAAAAAATGAGTTTATTCTGGGGTAGTTCTAGCTTAGCAGTAGAGTCATTGCCTGACATTCCAATGACCCTGAGTACAAGAGCAAAAAAAAAAGAACAACCAAAAGAGAGGGGGAGGGGAGAAGCTGATTCTTCCCTGGTGCCTCCAAATGAAACTATCCCTGGCCTTGACCTCAGCACTCTATTATTTCAGATTTCTGGCCCCAAGAACTGAAAGAGAACAAATATCATTTTAACCCTCTACAATTATGATGTGTTGCTATAGCAATGGAAACTAACAAAGGGAGTAATTTAAAAACCATTACAATGGTCTTTCTGAAGTAATTACCTGGACGTGATGTAAAAATTGTGTATTCTTTAGGTATAATTTCTCAATCTGTTCTACTTTTTAGTTATTCTTAATAGTTCTGTTCTTTTTCCTGAACACTCATTTAGGAATAAAATGTATCTGGTCCATAGTCATCTTCTCTGTCATAGCCTAGAGGTGCCTTAGCTTGGGGGTATAATATCTAATATCAGGTCAGCTCAAATACTTAATGGTATCTTTCTGTGTTTTGGATATGTATGTCCCTTGCAAGGCTCCATGTGCTAAGGTCTAAGCCCCATTATGAGGTATTGAAGTGTTGATCCTACTATGTAGCGCTTTGGAGATGATGAGAATTAGATATGGTCAATAGGATGAAGGCCCTGTGATTGAATATGGTGGCTTTCTAAGAAGGGGAAGAAAGGGTTAGCAAGATGACTCCACAGGAAATGGTCACTGCCACCAAGCCCAACAACCTGATCTCAATCCCCCAGGAACCTTCATACTGGAGGGAGAAAACTGACTCTCACAAACTGTCCTTTGACCTCCACATTAGTATCGTGGCATGTGTATGCCACCTTCTACAAATTAAGCAAATAAATAAATGTAACTTAAAAAGGAAGAGAATAGAAGAAATGCACATATACAAAGACTCCCTGTCTTTGTTGCCATGTGGTACCCTATACTATGTTTTGACTTCACTAACCAGATGTTTGCATATCCAAGGACTGGGAACTAAAACAAACAAAATTATCCAGCCTCATGCATCTCCATATAGTACAAGAAATGGGAATATATTTTTCTAGAGGTAACATGAAAGAAAGAATCACCAGCAACCCCGAACACAGTAGAACTTAGTATAGAAACTTACATACTAGGCTTATGGTAACCCCCTTCTGTGTTAGGAAGTCACCTCTCCTTATTTCAAGCTTGGCCTTTATATTCAGCCAAAAGGAGGGCAGATTAGATGTAGTCCCTTCCCATAGCCTGCTCTCTCCAAGCACCAGGCTTCATTCCAACTTCAAAGGAACTACCAAGAAGCCCATTGGCCCAAGAATAAGGAAATGGTTGCTTAGCAACTGGAGTCCTGAATCCCACAGACCTGAGAAGAGGAAGCTTGTGGGCCAGCCACCTAGTTCTGCCTGTGTTACAGTGAAAAGGAGCTGCTTGAAGATGAAGCCCTTGGCTTTGATTATAGAGATATTGATCACTGTTGAGGTCACAACTAAATGTAAGTGTTTCTGTCCCTACAGTTCTCTGTAAATGTCTCTTCTCTTCACTCTTATGGTGCCAAGAACTTGTCAGGTTGAAAATCAGAAGGAACATCACCAACTTCCCAATTAACAATTTGAAACAAGAGTTTACTTGGGACAATGCTGTCTGAAGAAGGGTGTGCCAGCAGACAAGGAGAGTAGGGTGGGGGTGGGGGAAATCCAAGGAAAGCATTACAGCAATCTTTGTAAAGTAAAGCTATTTGGGTCAGATTTTTACATCAAAACTACAATTTAAAAACTATACAATCCAAAGAGTAGAAAAGCCCTATAAACTTATATCCCTTTAAATACATTATACAATGATGATTTTATTTCCAAAGCTTCAATATCATCTACATAGCCACCACCTAAAGAAGTTATTTTTGTCTTGCTTCTTTGTTCACTTCCTTCTTTTGCTTTGTGAAATATTAAAATAATTTAGTAATAAAAGATTCAATACAAGGAATATTTGTTTGGAATTGACCCAGAAATTTAAGGTTAATTTATTTGCTGAAAATTAACTAATAGAATAAAATCAAAGACCACATGACCATCCCAATTAATGCAGAAAAAACACCTGACAAAATAGAACACTCTTGCAATTGAAAATATTCAATAAACTAAAGTATATTTCCCTAAACCTAATGAAAAACCTAACATCTAAAAACTTGTCCACAGCTTATATAGTAAATGATGAAAGGTTAAAGTATTTTCCCTGAAATCAAAAATAAGACAAGAATGTCGCTCTTGCCATTGTATTAAAAGTACTTACTGTGGACATAAGAAGGAATTTGGACCTGTCCTCATACTATATACACAAATTAATTCTGATTGGATAAAAGACATAAATAGAAGCTGAAGCTTTAAAATTCTTAATAGGGAAGTAAGTCTTCCTGACGCCAGATAAGATAATAATAGCATAGCTTTGCCAACAAAAGCATAAACAAAAAGGGGGAAAGTACACTGGACATCAGTTAAAAACATTTCTGTTTCAAAGGAAATCAGAGAATCAGAGGAAAAAATGACGTCCCACCCAGTAAGAGTTCGGTACTTGGACAGCAGCAAAACAACAAATATGGAGATTTTTACAAACAAGATATACAAGTGGTCACACATATGAAAGATATTCCTCATTAAGGTCATTAAGGAAATGAAAATTCAAACTTTCACTACATCACAGCCATTTAAAAGGTTATAGTAGGAAATGGACTGTTTGCCTTGTTGCACCCCTGGTGAGATGTGTCACTAGCAGTTTTCCTGGAGACACCTATCAAATTTCAGCCAGTATTTACATCATTGCTACATCAGCTCACACCCATATGGTCTGATCCAGACATAGCACCTCAACATATGTGGCCGATATTTCCAACAATGAGCAACAGTGATAGACTGCACTGGGAGACTAGGAGGAGGAGTCTTGAAGGCATGACTCCACATAGAAAAGGCTCCAACTTCCAAACATGCAAACTTATTATAAAAGAAGTCGTGAACTGAGAATCCAGCTGAGAGAGTTATCCAATCCTCAGAAGCAGCTGCCTGAGAGAGTGTTTCCCCAGGGTCAGCACTCAGAATCAGTACAACTGTAGTTCATGGGTGGCAGACTCCCTCCTGAGCTACAGAAAGACTGGCAGTGTCATCCATGTGGTACTGGTTTTGAAAATACAAAAGACTCAAGAGTGAGAGAGTTACAGAGTCTTTCTCCACAGCTTTGGATAGCAGCTAAGGCCAGGCAATGTGTTTCAGGGTTGGAGTCCATACAAGGAGGCCTTGAGAGGCTGTTGAGTGAAGCTATGTATATGAAGCTTAAGTTGCAATAGACAAGAAGGTGGAGATACCAGGTCCATGGAGTGAATGTCAAGAAAAGTTGCAGGGGCTTCATGGAGCTAGAGAAAGGCTATGCATGCTGCAGGCAGAGCTAGAACCTAGACAATTTCATCACATCTTCCAGATACTAGACATGGCACTGCAGGATTTGCTATTGTCCCTGTTGAAATTTGGTCTTGCTTTGGTCTGAGCATTCCTTGCTATGCCTTGATTTTTCTTTTAGAAAGGAAATGTTTACTCTGCGTCATTATATGTTGAAGCTATATAACTTGTTTTTTTACTTTGTAGGAACTCACAACTAAGCAATTTTGTACTTTTAAAGATTGGAATTGTTAAAGATGATGGGGACTTTTTAAGTTGCACTGAATGCATTTTATATTATAACTTAGTCATAAGCCTATAGGAACAGGAGGTGGAAGGTTGTCGCTTTAAAAATCAATGCATCTGAGTGTCTATCAGAAGACAAGGAGTGGAACTGTAATTGTGTTAATTGTAACTTCACAGAATTTAGAATCCTGTAGGAGGTAGTGTGTCTGGGGGAAATTACCTTTACTACACTAATTGAGGAGAGAGCCTTTGCCTGACTGGGATTCTGAGCTACATAAAAATGGAAAAAAGAGCTGAACCACAGCAGGTATCCATTCCTTTCAGCTTCTGACTGTGGGTATAGCGTGTCCAGCTGCATCAAGCCTGCACCCTTGATTTCCCTGCCACTATGGACAGGAAAAGAAAATAAGACAAACCCAAATGTCTATCAACTGAAGATCATATAAATAAAATATGTTAGATCTATGCAATTAAATATTACTCAGCGAAATGGAGCACAATGTGGATAAGTATTAAAAACATTATGCTAAGAAAAATAAACTGGGCATGGAAAATTGTATGTTTTACAATTTTATGAACCTAAAGACTTCAAAAGAGTCAAATCCTCAGAGCCTTACCGTACATTATGACTTACCATGCATTCTGAAATACAGAGAGATTAGGAAAATCCAGTTGGTGGAACATGTTTTTTTCTGGGGTTAATAAAAATGCATTAAAATTAATATGCGAAGCATATGCTTATATTCCCAACTATGCAGGAGGCTGAGGTGGGAGATTCATAAGCTAAACACCAATCTAGGCAACATAGTGAGATGCCATTTCAGAAGAAAGACAGATTCACAGTGAGAGGTATCTCAGAAATAAAGCGCTTCCCTAGCATGCACAAAGCCCAAGATTCAATTCTTGTGCCACAAATAAGAATGAAATTAAATTTGGATGCATTAACAATTACACAAATTTCTGAGTCTGAAAACTACTGAATAATAGAAGAAAAAGTATTTAATTCAAGTTATGTGCCAGAAGAATGAGGTTACAGAAATATCTAATACACAAACCTTATTCTTGAGCTGCTTAGAGTCTTAAAGGAGAAAGAAAAATAAATTAACAAGCAGCAAAGTTGTGGATCTTACAACTTTGTACAATTGTATTGTACAAATGTGGGAAAGGTTCATGTTGGTGCATGGACTGGTCGGGAAGGTCATAAACCACATGGCAAAAACCTAGCCTTGAAAGGTTAATGGGTGATCAGGAAAGACAGAGCAAGAACATTTCAAGGCAGAGCTAAGGGATAAAGACACAGGATAAAAGAGCATGGTCTATGAAGTGCATTCATTTACTCTGGTATAGGACATAAAAAGGAACACAGCAGTGGATGATACTCAAACGGTAGACAGAATGTGACAGGCTATAAAAGTTGAGCTGGATCCTGTGACAAATGGGAAGGATTTTAAATGTTTACTCATAGAATTATTTATTTAGAAAAGTAGCCTTGGCAATCCAGGGGATGAATTCTACCTGTATAACTCTGGTGATAGCGAAGCCAATAAGAGGTTATAGACTGATCCAAACAAGAAACAAAATGGACTCAAGGTACTGAAGTAGCAGTGGGCACTGAGAAGACGGGATGGTTAACAAGGGTAAGAGAGAACAGTGGTGCAAATGCTGAGGGTGAACGGCCAGTAACGACAAGTATCAGCAAGAAAATGTAGCTAAGATAGGGGCTGACAAGAGACTACTGAATTTTGTGCCTAGGAAATCCTTATATTACCTGGGAAATTTTAGGCAGAAGCCAGGACAGAAGCAAGATTTCAGTAAGTCATCTGAAAGGGAGAGAAAGTAGAGACGGCAATGATTACAGAGGTCTTTCTGAACTGTGACACTTTGAGGGTCAAGTGTGACAGTTCAATAGATAATTTATTGATTATGGATTCATAGGGGCCCGGGGAAGGGGCTAGTCTGGGAGAAGGCAGATGTTTCTCAGGCTAGTGCTAAAAGGCTTGTGATTCATACACAAAATCATTCCTTTCTCTCACTGTTTTGGTTTGGCTTTCCTGCTTCAGGTCCTCTACTCTAGTTTACAAAGCAAAACAAACCAGTCTGTGCTTTTTCACTCACATACATGTTGCCAGTTTGCCTTTGTATACATTTTTTCCACTTGGGGATTGTAGCAGGGTATGCTCTGGAGAGATGGCTCAAGCAACCATGAGCACTTGATGTTTTTGTATAAAAACCAAATTCAGTTCCCAACACACACAGTGGCTCACAGACATCTGTAACTCTGTTTCCTGCTCCAGGAAACAGCACACATGTAGTGCATACACATACAAGCAGGCAAAAACACTTATACATATTTTTAAAAATTAAATAAAAACAATAGCACATACTCAAAAGCTCTTGCAAAACTAATTGTAACTCTGATATTTGTAAAATGCATTCACAAAACCCAAAGAAGTAAGTCAAATCAATATTTTTATTTTTCTAACTTACAGGTATTTTAGAACCTTGAAGTGTAGTGTTTATATGCCCCCAATGCTCTTCGGTAATGGAAAACTTTGACTCTGCATCACCTGTTTGCTACCACACCTATACATTCTCCAGAGGACTGCTCTGGGTGTTTGTCTCATTATCATATTGACTAGCCTCAGGTTGTTTTGACATCCTATCAAAAAGTCCGATGAAACATTCAGTTACCCAAATACTTTAGAATATAGTGCGCATACGTTTGCCTTCATGCAGATCACTCAACCAGGAGAATGATTATTTTCTTTCCAACCAATAGTTTTTGCAATATGATGATAACATGAACCCCCAAAGTAGCATTTCCCCCTTTTAAAATTGCTTTTATTGAACCATACATTTTCTCCGCTCCCCTCCCTTCCTCCTCCCTCCTGTTGTACCCTCTCACATAGTGGCCATGTACCCTATTCACTCAGGAGAGCTTGTCTTTTTCTACTTCCCATGTAGATTAGACTCTTAGGGTCCTCATTGTTGTCTAGGTTCTCTGGGATTGTGAATTGTAGGCTGATTTTTCTTTGCTTTATGTCTAAAAGCTACTTATGAGGGAGTACATATTATATTTGTCTTTCTGGGTCTGGGTTACCTCACTCAATATGACATTTTCTAGATCCATCCATTTTCCCACAAATTTCAAGATGTCATTTTTTTCTGCTATGTAGTACTCTATTGTGTAAATGTACCACATATTCCTTATTTATTCTTCAGTTGAGGGGCATTTGGTTGTTTCCAGGTTCTGGATATGATAAATAATACTGCTATGAACATAGTTGAGCAAATGTCCTTGTGGTATGGTTGAGCATCCTTTGGGTATATACCCAAAAGTGGTATT